>JAHCLQ010000910.1:1057500-1163666 GCA_023678885.1 Pogostemon cablin | reverse complement strand
TTGTTTCGATGCATATTTCCTTCATTTTGATGCTCCTTTTGTTGTTATGATCAACATTACCTTCGTTTCGATGCATATTTACTTCATTTTGATGTTCCTTTTCTTGTTACGATCAATATTTCATTCATTTCGATGCAGATTTCCTTTTTTTTATGCTCGTTTTCTCGTTACGATCAATATTTCCTTCGTTTCGATGCATATTTTCTTCGTTTTGATTCTCATTTTCTCTTTACGCTCAACATTACCTTCGTTTCGATGCATATTTACTTCATTTTTTATGCTCCTTTTCTCGTTATGATCAATATTTCCTTCGTTTCGATGCATATTTACTTCATTATGATGCTCGTTTTCTCATTACGATCAATATTTCATTCGTTTCGATGCAGATTTCCTTTTTTTTATGCTCGTTTTCTCGTTACGATCAATATTTCCATCATTTCGATGCATATTTTCTTCTTTTTGATGCTCGTTTTCTCGTTACGATCAATATTTCCTTCATTTCGATGCATATTTACTTCATTTTGATGCTCGTTTTCTCGTTACAATCAATATTTCCTTCGTTTCGATGCATATTTCCTTCATTTTGATGCTCATTTTCTTGTTACGATCAACATATCCATCGTTTCGATTATCAACATTTCATTCATTTCGATGCAGATTTCCTTCTTTTCGATGCTCGTTTTCTCGTTACGATCAATATTTCCTTCGTTTCGATGCATATTTACTTCATTTTGATGCTCCATTTCTCGTTACGATCAGCATTTCCTTCGTTTCTATGCATATTTACTTCATTTTGATGCTCATTTTCTCGTTACGATCAATATTTCCTTCGTTTTGATGCATATTTCCTTCATTTTGATGCTCATTTTCTCGTTACGATCAACATTACCTTCGTTTCGATGCATATTTACTTCATTTTGATGTTCTTTTTCTTGTTACGATCAACATTTCATTCGTTTCGATGCAGATTTCCTTCTTTTTTATGCTCGTTTTCTCGTTACGATCAATATTTCCTTCGTTTCGATGTATATTTCCTTCGTTTTGATTCTCATTTTCTCTTTACGATCAACATTACCTTCATTTCGATGCATATTTACTTCATTTTAATGCTCATTTTCTCGTTACGATCAACATTTCCTTCATTTCGATGCATATTTACTTAATTTTGATGCTCGTTTTCGCGTTACGATCAATATTTCCTCCGTTTCGATGCATATTTCCTTCATTTTGATGCTCCTTTTCTCGTTACGATCAACATTACCTTCATTTCGATGCATATTTACTTTATTTTGATGTTCCTTTTCTTGTTACGATCAACATTTCATTCATTTCGATGATCAACATTTCATTCGTTTCGATGCAGAGTTCCTTCTTTTTTATGCTCATTTTCTCGTTACAATCAATATTTCCTTCGTTTCGATGCATATTTCCTTCATTTTGATGCTCCTTTTCTCGTTACGATTAACATTACCTTCGTTTTGATGCATATTTACTTAATTTTGATGTTCTGTTTCTTTTTATGATCAAAATTTCATTCGTTTCGATTATCAATATTTCATTCATTTCGATGCAGATTTCCTTCTTTTTTATGCTCGTTTTCTCTTTACGATGCATATTTCCTTCATTTTGATGCTCCTTTTCACGTTATGATCAACATTTCCTTCGTTTCGATGCATATTTACTTCATTTTAATTCTTCTTTTCTCGTTACGATCAACATTTCATTCGTTTTGATGCAGATTTCCTTCTTTTTTATGCTCGTTTTCTCTTTACGATCAATATTTCCATCGTTTCGATGCATATTTCCTTCGTTTTGATTCTCATTTTCTCTTTACGATCAACATTACCTTCGTTTCGATGCATATTTACTTCATTTTGATGTTCCTTTTCTTGTTACGATCAACATTTCATTCATTTCGATTATCAACATTTCATTCGTTTCGATGCAGATTTCCTTTTTTTTTATGCTCGTTTTCTCATTACGATCAATATTTCCTTCGTTTCGATGCATATTTACTTCATTTTGATGCTCCTTTTCTCAATACGATCAGCATTTCATTCGTTTCTATGCATATTTATTTCATTTTGATGCTCGTTTGCTCGTTACGATCAATTTTTCCTTCGTTTCGATGCATATTTCCTTCATTTTGATGCTCCTTTTCTCGTTATGATCAATATTTCATTCGTTTCGATGAATATTTCCTTCATTTTGATGCTCCTTTTCTCGTTACGATCAACATTACCTTCGTTTCAATGCATATTTCCTTCGTTTTGATTCTCATTTTATCTTTACGATCAACATTACCTTCGTTTCGATGCATATTTACTTCATTTTGATGTTCCTTTTCTTGTTACGATCAACATTTCATTCGTTTCGATTATCAACATTTCATTCGTTTCGTTGAAGATTTCCTTCTTTTTGATGCTCGTTTTCTCGTTACGATCAATATTTCCTTCGTTTCGATGCATATTTACTTCATTTTGATGCTCGTTTTCTCGTTACGATCAATATTTCCTTCGTTTCGATGCATATTTCCTTCGTTTTAATTCTCATTTTCTCTTTACGATCAACATTACCTTCGTTTCGATGCATATTTACTTCATTTTGATGCTCCTTTTCTCGTTACGATCAACATTTCCTTCGTTTCGATGCTTACTTCATTTTGATGTTCCTTTTCTTGTTACGATCAACATTTCATTCGTTTCGATGCAGATTTCCTTCTTTTTTATGCTCGTTTTCTCGTTACGATCAATATTTCATTCGTTTCGATGTATATTTCCTTCGTTTTGATTCTCATTTTCTCTTTACGATCAACATTACCTTCATTTCGATGCATATTTACTTCATTTTAATGCTCATTTTCTCGTTACGATCAACATTTCCTTCATTTCGATGCATATTTACTTAATTTTGATGCTCGTTTTCGCGTTACGATCAATATTTCCTCCGTTTCGATGCATATTTCCTTCATTTTGATGCTCCTTTTCTCGTTACGATCAACATTACCTTCATTTCGATGCATATTTACTTTATTTTGATGTTCCTTTTCTTGTTACGATCAACATTTCATTCATTTCGATGATCAACATTTCATTCGTTTCGATGCAGAGTTCCTTCTTTTTTATGCTCATTTTCTCGTTACTATCAATATTTCCTTCGTTTCGATGCATATTTCCTTCATTTTGATGCTCCTTTTCTCGTTACGATCAACATTATCTTCGTTTCGATGCATATTTACTTCATTTTGATGTTCCTTTTCTTGTTACGATCAACATTTCTTTCGTTTCGATGCAGATTTCCTTATTTTTTATGCTCGTTTCCTCGTTACGATCAATATTTCCTTCGTTTCGATGCATATTTCCTTCGTTTTGATTCTCATTTTCTCTTTACGATCAACATTACCTTCGTTTCGATGCATATTTACTTTATTTTGATGCTCCTTTTCTCGTTTCGATGCATATATCCTTCGTTTTGATTCTCATTTTCTCTTTACGATCAACATTTCATTCGTTTCGATGCATATTTCCTTCATTTTACTGATTCTTTTCTCGTTACGATCAACATTTCATTTGTTTCGATGCATATTTCCTTTATTTTAATGATCCTTTTCTCATTACGATCAACATTTCCTTCATTTTGATGCATATTTACTTAATTTTGATGCTCGTTTTCTCGTACGATCAATATTTCCTTCATTTCGATGCATATTTACTTTGTTTTGATGCTTGTTTTCTCGTTACGATCAGTATTTCCTTTGTTTCGATGCATATTTCCTTCATTTTGATGCTCCTTTTGTTGTTATGATCAACATTACCTTCGTTTCGATGCATATTTACTTCATTTTGATGTTCCTTTTCTTGTTACGATCAATATTTCATTCATTTCGATGCAGATTTCCTTTTTTTTATGCTCGTTTTCTCGTTACGATCAATATTTCCTTCGTTTCGATGCATATTTTCTTCGTTTTGATTCTCATTTTCTCTTTACGCTCAACATTACCTTCGTTTCGATGCATATTTACTTCATTTTTTATGCTCCTTTTCTCGTTATGATCAATATTTCCTTCGTTTCGATGCATATTTACTTCATTATGATGCTCGTTTTCTCATTACGATCAATATTTCATTCGTTTCGATGCAGATTTCCTTTTTTTTATGCTCGTTTTCTCGTTACGATCAATATTTCCATCATTTCGATGCATATTTTCTTCTTTTTGATGCTCGTTTTCTCGTTACGATCAATATTTCCTTCATTTCGATGCATATTTACTTCATTTTGATGCTCGTTTTCTCGTTACAATCAATATTTCCTTCGTTTCGATGCATATTTCCTTCATTTTGATGCTCATTTTCTTGTTACGATCAACATATCCATCGTTTCGATTATCAACATTTCATTCATTTCGATGCAGATTTCCTTCTTTTCGATGCTCGTTTTCTCGTTACGATCAATATTTCCTTCGTTTCGATGCATATTTACTTCATTTTGATGCTCCATTTCTCGTTACGATCAGCATTTCCTTCGTTTCTATGCATATTTACTTCATTTTGATGCTCATTTTCTCGTTACGATCAATATTTCCTTCGTTTTGATGCATATTTCCTTCATTTTGATGCTCATTTTCTCGTTACGATCAACATTACCTTCGTTTCGATGCATATTTACTTCATTTTGATGTTCTTTTTCTTGTTACGATCAACATTTCATTCGTTTCGATGCAGATTTCCTTCTTTTTTATGCTCGTTTTCTCGTTACGATCAATATTTCCTTCGTTTCGATGTATATTTCCTTCGTTTTGATTCTCATTTTCTCTTTACGATCAACATTACCTTCATTTCGATGCATATTTACTTCATTTTAATGCTCATTTTCTCGTTACGATCAACATTTCCTTCATTTCGATGCATATTTACTTAATTTTGATGCTCGTTTTCGCGTTACGATCAATATTTCCTCCGTTTCGATGCATATTTCCTTCATTTTGATGCTCCTTTTCTCGTTACGATCAACATTACCTTCATTTCGATGCATATTTACTTTATTTTGATGTTCCTTTTCTTGTTACGATCAACATTTCATTCATTTCGATGATCAACATTTCATTCGTTTCGATGCAGAGTTCCTTCTTTTTTATGCTCATTTTCTCGTTACAATCAATATTTCCTTCGTTTCGATGCATATTTCCTTCATTTTGATGCTCCTTTTCTCGTTACGATCAACATTATCTTCGTTTCGATGCATATTTACTTCATTTTGATGTTCCTTTTCTTGTTACGATCAACATTTCTTTCGTTTCGATGCAGATTTCCTTATTTTTTATGCTCGTTTCCTCGTTACGATCAATATTTCCTTCGTTTCGATGCATATTTCCTTCGTTTTGATTCTCATTTTCTCTTTACGATCAACATTACCTTCGTTTCGATGCATATTTACTTTATTTTGATGCTCCTTTTCTCGTTTCGATGCATATATCCTTCGTTTTGATTCTCATTTTCTCTTTACGATCAACATTTCATTCGTTTCGATGCATATTTCCTTCATTTTACTGATTCTTTTCTCGTTACGATCAACATTTCCTTCGTTTCGATGCATATTTCCTTCATTTTGATGCTCCTTTTCTCGTTACGATTAACATTACCTTCGTTTTGATGAATATTTACTTAATTTTGATGTTCCATTTCTTTTTATGATCAAAATTTCATTCGTTTCGATTATCAATATTTCATTCGTTTCGATGCAGATTTCCTTCTTTTTTATGCTTGTTTTCTCTTTACGATGCATATTTCCTTCATTTTGATGCTCCTTTTCACGTTATGATCAACATTTCCTTCGTTTCGATGCATATTTACTTCATTTTAATTCTTCTTTTCTCGTTACGATCAACATTTCATTCGTTTCGATGCAGATTTCCTTCTTTTTTATGCTCGTTTTCTCGTTACGATCAATATTTCCATCGTTTCGATGCATATTTCCTTCGTTTTGATTCTCATTTTCTCTTTACGATCAACATTACCTTCGTTTCGATGCATATTTACTTCATTTTGATGTTCTTTTTCTTGTTACGATCAATATTTCATTCGTTTCGATGCATATTTACTTCATTATGATGCTCGTTTTCTCATTACGATCAATATTTCATTCGTTTCGATGCAGATTTCCTTTTTTTTATGCTCGTTTTCTCGTTACGATCAATATTTCCATCATTTCGATGCATATTTTCTTCTTTTTGATGCTCGTTTTCTCGTTACGATCAATATTTCCTTCATTTCGATGCATATTTACTTCATTTTGATGCTCGTTTTCTCGTTACAATCAATATTTCCTTCGTTTCGATGCATATTTCCTTCATTTTGATGCTCATTTTCTTGTTACGATCAACATATCCATCGTTTCGATTATCAACATTTCATTCATTTCGATGCAGATTTCCTTCTTTTCGATGCTCGTTTTCTCGTTACGATCAATATTTCCTTCGTTTCGATGCATATTTACTTCATTTTGATGCTCCATTTCTCGTTACGATCAGCATTTCCTTCGTTTCTATGCATATTTACTTCATTTTGATGCTCATTTTCTCGTTACGATCAATATTTCCTTCGTTTTCGATGCATATTTCCTTCATTTTGATGCTCCTTTTCTCGTTACGATCAACATTACCTTCGTTTCGATGCATATTTACTTCATTTTGATGTTCCTTTTTCTTGTTACGATCAACATTTCATTCGTTTCGATGCAGATTTCCTTCTTTTTTATGCTCGTTTTCTCGTTACGATCAATATTTCCTTCGTTTCGATGTATATTTCCTTCGTTTTGATTCTCATTTTCTCTTTACGATCAACATTACCTTCATTTCGATGCATATTTACTTCATTTTAATGCTCATTTTCTCGTTACGATCAACATTTCCTTCATTTCGATGCATATTTACTTAATTTTGATGCTCGTTTTCGCGTTACGATCAATATTTCCTCCGTTTCGATGCATATTTCCTTCATTTTGATGCTCCTTTTCTCGTTACGATCAACATTACCTTCATTTCGATGCATATTTACTTTATTTTGATGTTCCTTTTCTTGTTACGATCAACATTTCATTCGTTTCGATTATCAACATTTCATTCGTTTCGATGCAGATTTCCTTTTTTTTATGCTCATTTTCTCGTTACGATCAATATTTCCTTTGTTTTGATGCATATTTACTTCATTTTGATGCTCCTTTTCTCAATACGATCATCATTTCCTTCGTTTCTATGCATATTTACTTCATTTTGATGCTCGTTTGCTCGTTACGATCAATTTTTCCTTCGTTTTGATGCATATTTCCTTCATTTTGATGCTCCTTTTCTCGTTACGATCAATATTTCCTCCGTTTCGATGCATATTTCCTTCATTTTGATGCTCCTTTTCTCGTTACGATCAACATTACCTTCGTTTCGATGCATATTTACTTCATTTTGATGCTCCTTTTCTCAATACGATCAGCATTTCCTTCGTTTCTATGCATATTTACTTCATTTTGATGCTCGTTTTCTCGTTACGATCAATATTTCCTTCGTTTCGATGCATATTTCCTTCGTTTTGATTCTCATTTTCTCTTTACGATCAACATTACCTTCGTTTTGATGCATATTTACTTCATTTTGATGCTCCTTTTCTCGTTACAATCAACATTTCCTTCTTTTCGATGCATATTTACTTCATTTTGATGTTCCTTTTCTTGTTACGATCAACATTTCATTTGTTTCGATGCAGATTTCCTTCTTTTTTATGCTCGTTTTCTCATTACGATCAATATTTCCTTCGTTTCGATGCATATTTTCTTCGTTTTGATTCTCATTTTCTCTTTATGATCAACATTACCTTTGTTTCGATGCATATTTCCTTTATTTTGATTCTCCTTTTCTCGTTACGATCAATATTTCCTTCGTTTTGATGCTATTTACTTCATTTTGATACTCGTTTTCTCGTTACGATCAATATTTCCTTCATTTCGATGCATATTTACTTCATTTTGATGCTCGTTTTCTCGTTACGATCTATATTTCCTTCGTTTCGATGCATATTTACTTCATTTTTTATGCTCCTTTTCTCGTTATGATCAATATTTCCTTCGTTTCGATGCATATTTACTTCATTATGATGCTCGTTTTCTCATTACGATCAATATTTCATTCGTTTCGATGCAGATTTCCTTTTTTTTATGCTCGTTTTCTCGTTACGATCAATATTTCCATCATTTCGATGCATATTTTCTTCTTTTTGATGCTCGTTTTCTCGTTACGATCAATATTTCCTTCATTTCGATGCATATTTACTTCATTTTGATGCTCGTTTTCTCGTTACAATCAATATTTCCTTCGTTTCGATGCATATTTCCTTCATTTTGATGCTCATTTTCTTGTTACGATCAACATATCCATCGTTTCGATTATCAACATTTCATTCATTTCTTTGCAGATTTCCTTCTTTTCGATGCTCGTTTTCTCGTTACGATCAATATTTCCTTCGTTTCGATGCATATTTACTTCATTTTGATGCTCCATTTCTCGTTACGATCAGCATTTCCTTCGTTTCTATGCATATTTACTTCATTTTGATGCTCATTTTCTCGTTACGATCAATATTTCCTTCGTTTTGATGCATATTTCCTTCATTTTGATGCTCCTTTTCTCGTTACGATCAACATTACCTTCGTTTCGATGCATATTTACTTCATTTTGATGTTCTTTTTCTTGTTACGATCAACATTTCATTCGTTTCGATGCAGATTTCCTTCTTTTTTATGCTCGTTTTCTCGTTACGATCAATATTTCCTTCGTTTCGATGTATATTTCCTTCGTTTTGATTCTCATTTTCTCTTTACGATCAACATTTCCTTCATTTCGATGCATATTTACTTCATTTTAATGCTCATTTTCTCGTTACGATCAACATTTCCTTCATTTCGATGCATATTTACTTAATTTTGATGCTCGTTTTCGCGTTACGATCAATATTTCCTCCGTTTCGATGCATATTTCCTTCATTTTGATGCTCCTTTTCTCGTTACGATCAACATTACCTTCATTTCGATGCATATTTACTTTATTTTGATGTTCCTTTTCTTGTTACGATCAACATTTCATTCATTTCGATGATCAACATTTCATTCGTTTCGATGCAGAGTTCCTTCTTTTTTATGCTCATTTTCTCGTTACAATCAATATTTCCTTCGTTTCGATGCATATTTCCTTCATTTTGATGCTCCTTTTCTCGTTACGATCAACATTATCTACGTTTCGATGCATATTTACTTCATTTTGATGTTCCTTTTCTTGTTACGATCAACATTTCTTTCGTTTCGATGCAGATTTCCTTCTTTTTTATGCTCGTTTCCTCGTTACGATCAATATTTCCTTCGTTTCGATGCATATATCCTTCGTTTTGATTCTCATTTTCTCTTTACGATCAACATTTCATTCGTTTCGATGCATATTTCCTTCATTTTACTGATTCTTTTCTCGTTACGATCAACATTTCATTTGTTTCGATGCATATTTCCTTTATTTTAATGATCCTTTTCTCATTACGATCAACATTTCCTTCATTTTGATGCATATTTACTTAATTTTGATGCTCGTTTTCTCGTACGATCAATATTTCCTTCATTTCGATGCATATTTACTTTGTTTTGATGCTCGTTTTCTCGTTACGATCAGTATTTCCTTTGTTTCGATGCATATTTCCTTCATTTTGATGCTCCTTTTGTTGTTATGATCAACATTACCTTCGTTTCGATGCATATTTACTTCATTTTGATGTTCCTTTTCTTGTTACGATCAATATTTCATTCATTTCGATGCAGATTTCCTTTTTTTTATGCTCGTTTTCTCGTTACGATCAATATTTCCTTCGTTTCGATGCATATTTTCTTCGTTTTGATTCTCATTTTCTCTTTACGCTCAACATTACCTTCGTTTCGATGCATATTTACTTCATTTTTTATGCTCCTTTTCTCGTTATGATCAATATTTCCTTCGTTTCGATGCATATTTACTTCATTATGATGCTCGTTTTCTCATTACGATCAATATTTCATTCGTTTCGATGCAGATTTCCTTTTTTTTATGCTCGTTTTCTCGTTACGATCAATATTTCCATCATTTCGATGCATATTTTCTTCTTTTTGATGCTCGTTTTCTCGTTACGATCAATATTTCCTTCATTTCGATGCATATTTACTTCATTTTGATGCTCGTTTTCTCGTTACAATCAATATTTCCTTCGTTTCGATGCATATTTCCTTCATTTTGATGCTCATTTTCTTGTTACGATCAACATATCCATCGTTTCGATTATCAACATTTCATTCATTTCGATGCAGATTTCCTTCTTTTCGATGCTCGTTTTCTCGTTACGATCAATATTTCCTTCGTTTCGATGCATATTTACTTCATTTTGATGCTCCATTTCTCGTTACGATCAGCATTTCCTTCGTTTCTATGCATATTTACTTCATTTTGATGCTCATTTTCTCGTTACGATCAATATTTCCTTCGTTTTGATGCATATTTCCTTCATTTTGATGCTCCTTTTCTCGTTACGATCAACATTACCTTCGTTTCGATGCATATTTACTTCATTTTGATGTTCTTTTTCTTGTTACGATCAACATTTCATTCGTTTCGATGCAGATTTCCTTCTTTTTTATGCTCGTTTTCTCGTTACGATCAATATTTCCTTCGTTTCGATGTATATTTCCTTCGTTTTGATTCTCATTTTCTCTTTACGATCAACATTACCTTCATTTCGATGCATATTTACTTCATTTTAATGCTCATTTTCTCGTTACGATCAACATTTCCTTCATTTCGATGCATATTTACTTAATTTTGATGCTCGTTTTCGCGTTACGATCAGTATTTCCTCCGTTTCGATGCATATTTCCTTCATTTTGATGCTCCTTTTCTCGTTACGATCAACATTACCTTCATTTCGATGCATATTTACTTTATTTTGATGTTCCTTTTCTTGTTACGATCAACATTTCATTCATTTCGATGATCAACATTTCATTCGTTTCGATGCAGAGTTCCTTCTTTTTTATGCTCATTTTCTCGTTACAATCAATATTTCCTTCGTTTCGATGCATATTTCCTTCATTTTGATGCTCCTTTTCTCGTTACGATCAACATTATCTTCGTTTCGATGCATATTTACTTCATTTTGATGTTCCTTTTCTTGTTACGATCAACATTTCTTTCGTTTCGATGCAGATTTCCTTATTTTTTATGCTCGTTTCCTCGTTACGATCAATATTTCCTTCGTTTCGATGCATATTTCCTTCGTTTTGATTCTCATTTTCTCTTTACGATCAACATTACCTTCGTTTCGATGCATATTTACTTTATTTTGATGCTCCTTTTCTCGTTTCGATGCATATATCCTTCGTTTTGATTCTCATTTTCTCTTTACGATCAACATTTCATTCGTTTCGATGCATATTTCCTTCATTTTACTGATTCTTTTCTCGTTACGATCAACATTTCATTTGTTTCGATGCATATTTCCTTTATTTTAATGATCCTTTTCTCATTACGATCAACATTTCCTTCATTTTGATGCATATTTACTTAATTTTGATGCTCGTTTTCTCGTACGATCAATATTTCCTTCATTTCGATGCATATTTACTTTGTTTTGATGCTTGTTTTCTCGTTACGATCAGTATTTCCTTTGTTTCGATGCATATTTCCTTCATTTTGATGCTCCTTTTGTTGTTATGATCAACATTACCTTCGTTTCGATGCATATTTACTTCATTTTGATGTTCCTTTTCTTGTTACGATCAATATTTCATTCATTTCGATGCAGATTTCCTTTTTTTTATGCTCGTTTTCTCGTTACGATCAATATTTCCTTCGTTTCGATGCATATTTTCTTCGTTTTGATTCTCATTTTCTCTTTACGCTCAACATTACCTTCGTTTCGATGCATATTTACTTCATTTTTTATGCTCCTTTTCTCGTTATGATCAATATTTCCTTCGTTTCGATGCATATTTACTTCATTATGATGCTCGTTTTCTCATTACGATCAATATTTCATTCGTTTCGATGCAGATTTCCTTTTTTTTATGCTCGTTTTCTCGTTACGATCAATATTTCCATCATTTCGATGCATATTTTCTTCTTTTTGATGCTCGTTTTCTCGTTACGATCAATATTTCCTTCATTTCGATGCATATTTACTTCATTTTGATGCTCGTTTTCTCGTTACAATCAATATTTCCTTCGTTTCGATGCATATTTCCTTCATTTTGATGCTCATTTTCTTGTTACGATCAACATATCCATCGTTTCGATTATCAACATTTCATTCATTTCGATGCAGATTTCCTTCTTTTCGATGCTCGTTTTCTCGTTACGATCAATATTTCCTTCGTTTCGATGCATATTTACTTCATTTTGATGCTCCATTTCTCGTTACGATCAGCATTTCCTTCGTTTCTATGCATATTTACTTCATTTTGATGCTCATTTTCTCGTTACGATCAATATTTCCTTCGTTTTGATGCATATTTCCTTCATTTTGATGCTCATTTTCTCGTTACGATCAACATTACCTTCGTTTCGATGCATATTTACTTCATTTTGATGTTCTTTTTCTTGTTACGATCAACATTTCATTCGTTTCGATGCAGATTTCCTTCTTTTTTATGCTCGTTTTCTCGTTACGATCAATATTTCCTTCGTTTCGATGTATATTTCCTTCGTTTTGATTCTCATTTTCTCTTTACGATCAACATTACCTTCATTTCGATGCATATTTACTTCATTTTAATGCTCATTTTCTCGTTACGATCAACATTTCCTTCATTTCGATGCATATTTACTTAATTTTGATGCTCGTTTTCGCGTTACGATCAATATTTCCTCCGTTTCGATGCATATTTCCTTCATTTTGATGCTCCTTTTCTCGTTACGATCAACATTACCTTCATTTCGATGCATATTTACTTTATTTTGATGTTCCTTTTCTTGTTACGATCAACATTTCATTCATTTCGATGATCAACATTTCATTCGTTTCGATGCAGAGTTCCTTCTTTTTTATGCTCATTTTCTCGTTACAATCAATATTTCCTTCGTTTCGATGCATATTTCCTTCATTTTGATGCTCCTTTTCTCGTTACGATCAACATTATCTTCGTTTCGATGCATATTTACTTCATTTTGATGTTCCTTTTCTTGTTACGATCAACATTTCTTTCGTTTCGATGCAGATTTCCTTCTTTTTTATGCTCGTTTCCTCGTTACGATCAATATTTCCTTCGTTTCGATGCATATTTCCTTCGTTTTGATTCTCATTTTCTCTTTACGATCAACATTACCTTCGTTTCGATGCATATTTACTTCATTTTGATGCTCCTTTTCTCGTTTCGATGCATATATCCTTCGTTTTGATTCTCATTTTCTCTTTACGATCAACATTTCATTCGTTTCGATGCATATTTCCTTCATTTTACTGATTCTTTTCTCGTTACGATCAACATTTCATTTGTTTCGATGCATATTTCCTTTATTTTAATGATCCTTTTCTCATTACGATCAACATTTCCTTCATTTTGATGCATATTTACTTAATTTTGATGCTCGTTTTCTCGTACGATCAATATTTCCTTCATTTCGATGCATATTTACTTTGTTTTGATGCTCGTTTTCTCGTTACGATCAGTATTTCCTTTGTTTCGATGCATATTTCCTTCATTTTGATGCTCCTTTTGTTGTTATGATCAACATTACCTTCGTTTCGATGCATATTTACTTCATTTTGATGTTCCTTTTCTTGTTACGATCAATATTTCATTCATTTCGATGCAGATTTCCTTTTTTTTATGCTCGTTTTCTCGTTACGATCAATATTTCCTTCGTTTCGATGCATATTTTCTTCGTTTTGATTCTCATTTTCTCTTTACGCTCAACATTACCTTCGTTTCGATGCATATTTACTTCATTTTTTATGCTCCTTTTCTCGTTATGATCAATATTTCCTTCGTTTCGATGCATATTTACTTCATTATGATGCTCGTTTTCTCATTACGATCAATATTTCATTCGTTTCGATGCAGATTTCCTTTTTTTTATGCTCGTTTTCTCGTTACGATCAATATTTCCATCATTTCGATGCATATTTTCTTCTTTTTGATGCTCGTTTTCTCGTTACGATCAATATTTCCTTCATTTCGATGCATATTTACTTCATTTTGATGCTCGTTTTCTCGTTACAATCAATATTTCCTTCGTTTCGATGCATATTTCCTTCATTTTGATGCTCATTTTCTTGTTACGATCAACATATCCATCGTTTCGATTATCAACATTTCATTCATTTCTTTGCAGATTTCCTTCTTTTCGATGCTCGTTTTCTCGTTACGATCAATATTTCCTTCGTTTCGATGCATATTTACTTCATTTTGATGCTCCATTTCTCGTTACGATCAGCATTTCCTTCGTTTCTATGCATATTTACTTCATTTTGATGCTCATTTTCTCGTTACGATCAATATTTCCTTCGTTTTGATGCATATTTCCTTCATTTTGATGCTCCTTTTCTCGTTACGATCAACATTACCTTCGTTTCGATGCATATTTACTTCATTTTGATGTTCTTTTTCTTGTTACGATCAACATTTCATTCGTTTCGATGCAGATTTCCTTCTTTTTTATGCTCGTTTTCTCGTTACGATCAATATTTCCTTCGTTTCGATGTATATTTCCTTCGTTTTGATTCTCATTTTCTCTTTACGATCAACATTTCCTTCATTTCGATGCATATTTACTTCATTTTAATGCTCATTTTCTCGTTACGATCAACATTTCCTTCATTTCGATGCATATTTACTTAATTTTGATGCTCGTTTTCGCGTTACGATCAATATTTCCTCCGTTTCGATGCATATTTCCTTCATTTTGATGCTCCTTTTCTCGTTACGATCAACATTACCTTCATTTCGATGCATATTTACTTTATTTTGATGTTCCTTTTCTTGTTACGATCAACATTTCATTCATTTCGATGATCAACATTTCATTCGTTTCGATGCAGAGTTCCTTCTTTTTTATGCTCATTTTCTCGTTACAATCAATATTTCCTTCGTTTCGATGCATATTTCCTTCATTTTGATGCTCCTTTTCTCGTTACGATCAACATTATCTACGTTTCGATGCATATTTACTTCATTTTGATGTTCCTTTTCTTGTTACGATCAACATTTCTTTCGTTTCGATGCAGATTTCCTTCTTTTTTATGCTCGTTTCCACGTTACGATCAATATTTCCTTCGTTTCGATGCATATTTCCTTCGTTTTGATTCTCATTTTCTCTTTACGATCAACATTACCTTCGTTTCGATGCATATTTACTTCATTTTGATGCTCCTTTTCTCGTTTCGATGCATATATCCTTCGTTTTGATTCTCATTTTCTCTTTACGATCAACATTTCATTCGTTTCGATGCATATTTCCTTCATTTTACTGATTCTTTTCTCGTTACGATCAACATTTCATTTGTTTCGATGCATATTTCCTTTATTTTAATGATCCTTTTCTCATTACGATCAACATTTCCTTCATTTTGATGCATATTTACTTAATTTTGATGCTCGTTTTCTCGTACGATCAATATTTCCTTCATTTCGATGCATATTTACTTTGTTTTGATGCTCGTTTTCTCGTTACGATCAGTATTTCCTTTGTTTCGATGCATATTTCCTTCATTTTGATGCTCCTTTTGTTGTTATGATCAACATTACCTTCGTTTCGATGCATATTTACTTCATTTTGATGTTCCTTTTCTTGTTACGATCAATATTTCATTCATTTCGATGCAGATTTCCTTTTTTTTATGCTCGTTTTCTCGTTACGATCAATATTTCCTTCGTTTCGATGCATATTTTCTTCGTTTTGATTCTCATTTTCTCTTTACGCTCAACATTACCTTCGTTTCGATGCATATTTACTTCATTTTTTATGCTCCTTTTCTCGTTATGATCAATATTTCCTTCGTTTCGATGCATATTTACTTCATTATGATGCTCGTTTTCTCATTACGATCAATATTTCATTCGTTTCGATGCAGATTTCCTTTTTTTTATGCTCGTTTTCTCGTTACGATCAATATTTCCATCATTTCGATGCATATTTTCTTCTTTTTGATGCTCGTTTTCTCGTTACGATCAATATTTCCTTCATTTCGATGCATATTTACTTCATTTTGATGCTCGTTTTCTCGTTACAATCAATATTTCCTTCGTTTCGATGCATATTTCCTTCATTTTGATGCTCATTTTCTTGTTACGATCAACATATCCATCGTTTCGATTATCGACATTTCATTCATTTCGATGCAGATTTCCTTCTTTTCGATGCTCGTTTTCTCGTTACGATCAATATTTCCTTCGTTTCGATGCATATTTACTTCATTTTGATGCTCCATTTCTCGTTACGATCAGCATTTCCTTCGTTTCTATGCATATTTACTTCATTTTGATGCTCATTTTCTCGTTACGATCAATATTTCCTTCGTTTTGATGCATATTTCCTTCATTTTGATGCTCCTTTTCTCGTTACGATCAACATTACCTTCGTTTCGATGCATATTTACTTCATTTTGATGTTCTTTTTCTTGTTATGATCAACATTTCATTCGTTTCGATGCAGATTTCCTTCTTTTTTATGCTCGTTTTCTCGTTACGATCAATATTTCCTTCGTTTCGATGTATATTTCCTTCGTTTTGATTCTCATTTTCTCTTTACGATCAACATTACCTTCATTTCGATGCATATTTACTTCATTTTAATGCTCATTTTCTCGTTACGATCAACATTTCCTTCATTTCGATGCATATTTACTTAATTTTGATGCTCGTTTTCGCGTTACGATCAATATTTCCTCCGTTTCGATGCATATTTCCTTCATTTTGATGCTCCTTTTCTCGTTACGATCAACATTACCTTCATTTCGATGCATATTTACTTTATTTTGATGTTCCTTTTCTTGTTACGATCAACATTTCATTCATTTCGATGATCAACATTTCATTCGTTTCGATGCAGAGTTCCTTCTTTTTTATGCTCATTTTCTCGTTACAATCAATATTTCCTTCGTTTCGATGCATATTTCCTTCATTTTGATGCTCCTTTTCTCGTTACGATCAACATTATCTTCGTTTCGATGCATATTTACTTCATTTTGATGTTCCTTTTCTTGTTACGATCAACATTTCTTTCGTTTCGATGCAGATTTCCTTCTTTTTTATGCTCGTTTCCTCGTTACGATCAATATTTCCTTCGTTTCGATGCATATTTCCTTCGTTTTGATTCTCATTTTCTCTTTACGATCAACATTACCTTCGTTTCGATGCATATTTACTTCATTTTGATGCTCCTTTTCTCGTTTCGATGCATATATCCTTCGTTTTGATTCTCATTTTCTCTTTACGATCAACATTTCATTCGTTTCGATGCATATTTCCTTCATTTTACTGATTCTTTTCTCGTTACGATCAACATTTCATTTGTTTCGATGCATATTTCCTTTATTTTAATGATCCTTTTCTCATTACGATCAACATTTCCTTCATTTTGATGCATATTTACTTAATTTTGATGCTCGTTTTCTCGTACGATCAATATTTCCTTCATTTCGATGCATATTTACTTTGTTATGATGCTCGTTTTCTCGTTACGATCAGTATTTCCTTTGTTTCGATGCATATTTCCTTCATTTTGATGCTCCTTTTGTTGTTATGATCAACATTACCTTCGTTTCGATGCATATTTACTTCATTTTGATGTTCCTTTTCTTGTTACGATCAATATTTCATTCATTTCGATGCAGATTTCCTTTTTTTTATGCTCGTTTTCTCGTTACGATCAATATTTCCTTCGTTTCGATGTATATTTTCTTCGTTTTGATTCTCATTTTCTCTTTACGCTCAACATTACCTTCGTTTCGATGCATATTTACTTCATTTTTTATGCTCCTTTTCTCGTTATGATCAATATTTCCTTCGTTTCGATGCATATTTACTTCATTATGATGCTCGTTTTCTCATTACGATCAATATTTCATTCGTTTCGATGCAGATTTCCTTTTTTTTATGCTCGTTTTCTCGTTACGATCAATATTTTCATCATTTCGATGCATATTTTCTTCTTTTTGATGCTCGTTTTCTCGTTACGATCAATATTTCCTTCATTTCGATGCATATTTACTTCATTTTGATGCTCGTTTTCTCGTTACGATCAATATTTCCTTCGTTTCGATGCATATTTCCTTCATTTTGATGCTCCTTTTCTTGTTACGATCAACATATCAATCGTTTCGATTATCAACATTTCATTCATTTCGATGCAGATTTCCTTCTTTTCGATGCTCGTTTTCTCGTTACGATCAATATTTCCTTCGTTTCGATGCATATTTACTTCATTTTGATTCTACATTTCTCGTTACGATCAGCATTTTCTTCGTTTCTATGCATATTTACTTCATTTTGATGCTCATTTTCTCGTTACGATCAATATTTCCTTCGTTTTGATGCATATTTCCTTCATTTTGATGCTCCTTTTCTCGTTACGATCAACATTACCTTCGTTTCGATGCATATTTACTTCATTTTGATGTTCTTTTTCTTGTTACGATCAACATTTCATTCGTTTCGATGCAGATTTCCTTCTTTTTTATGCTCGTTTTCTCGTTACGATCAATATTTCCTTCGTTTCGATGCATATTTCCTTCGTTTTGATTCTCATTTTCTCTTTACGATCAACATTACCTTTGTTTCGATGCATATTTCCTTTATTTTGTTGCTCATTTTCTCCTTACGATCAACATTTCTTTCGTTTCGATGCTATTTACTTTATTTTAATACTCGTTTTCTCGTTACGATCAATATTTCCTTCATTTAGATGCATATTTACTTCATTTTGATGCTTGTTTTCTCGTTACGATCTATATTTCCTTCGTTTCGATGCATATTTACTTCATTTTAATGCTCATTTTCTCGTTACGATCAACATTTCCTTCATTTCGATGCATATTTACTTAATTTTGATGCTCGTTTTCGCGTTACGATCAATATTTCCTCCGTTTCGATGCATATTTCCTTCATTTTGATGCTCCTTTTCTCGTTACGATCAACATTACCTTCATTTCGATGCATATTTACTTTATTTTGATGTTCCTTTTCTTGTTACGATCAACATTTCATTCATTTCGATGATCAACATTTCATTCGTTTCGATGCAGAGTTCCTTCTTTTTTATGCTCATTTTCTCGTTACAATCAATATTTCCTTCGTTTCGATGCATATTTCCTTCATTTTGATGCTCCTTTTCTCGTTACGATCAACATTATCTTCGTTTCGATGCATATTTACTTCATTTTGATGTTCCTTTTCTTGTTACGATCAACATTTCTTTCGTTTCGATGCAGATTTCCTTCTTTTTTATGCTCATTTCCTCGTTACGATCAATATTTCCTTCGTTTCGATGCATATTTCCTTCGTTTTGATTCTCATTTTCTCTTTACGATCAACATTACCTTCGTTTCGATGCATATTTACTTCATTTTGATGCTCCTTTTCTCGTTTCGATGCATATATCCTTCGTTTTGATTATCAATATTTCATTCGTTTCGATGCAGATTTCCTTCTTTTTTATGCTCGTTTTCTCTTTACGATGTATATTTCCTTCATTTTGATGCTCCTTTTCACGTTATGATCAACATTTCCTTCGTTTCGATGCATATTTACTTCATTTTAATTCTTCTTTTCTCGTTACGATCAATATTTCATTCGTTTCGATACAGATTTCCTTCTTTTTGATGCTCGTTTTATCTTTATGATCAATATTTCCTTCGTTTCGATGCATATTTCCTTTGTTTTGATTCTCATTTTCTCTTTACGATCAACATTACCTTCGTTTTGATGCATATTTACTTCATTTTGATGTTCCTTTTCTTGTAACGATCAACATTTCATTCGTTTCGATTATCAACATTTCATTCGTTTTAATGTAGATTTCCTCTTTTTATGCTCGTTTTCTCGTTACGATCAATATTTCCTTCGTTTCGATGCATATTTACTTCATTTTGATGCTCCTTTTCTCAATACAATCAATATTTCCTTAATTTCTATGCATATTTACTATATTTTGATGCTCGTTTGCTCGTTACGATCAATTTTTCCTTCGTTTCGATGCATATTTCCTTCATTTTGATGCTTCTTTTCTCGTTACGATCAATATTTCCTTCGTTTCGATGCATATTTCCTTCATTTTGATGCTCCTTTTCTCGTTACGATCAACATTACCTTCGTTTCGATGCACATTTACTTCATTTTGATGTTCCTTTTCTTGTTACGATCAATATTTCATTCGTTTCGATTATCAACATTTTATCCGTTTCGATGCAGATTTCCTTCTTTTTGATGCTCGTTTTCTCGTTACGATCAATATTTCCTTCATTTCGATGCATATATACTTCATTTTGATGCTCCTTTTCTCAATACGATCAGCATTTCCTTCGTTCTATGCATATTTACTTCATTTTGATGCTCGTTTTCTCGTTACGATCAATATTTCCTTCGTTTCGATGCATATTTCCTTCGTTTTGATTCTAATTTTCTCTTTACGATCAACATTACCTTCGTTTCGATGCATATTTACTTCATTTTGATGCTCCTTTTCACGTTACGATCAATATTTCCTTCGTTTCGATGCATATTTACTTCATTTTGATGTTCCTTTTCTTGTTACGATCAACATTTCATTCGTTTCAATGCAGATTTCCTTATTTTTTATGCTCGTTTTCTCGTTACGATCAATATTTCCTTCATTTCGATGCATATTTCCTTCGTTTTGATTCTCATTTTCTCTTTACGATCAACATTACCTTCATTTCGATGCATATTTACTTCATTTTAATGCTCATTTTCTCGTTACGATCAACATTTCCTTCGTTTCGATGCATATTTACTTAATTTTGATTCTCGTTTTCACTTACGATCAATATTTCCTCCGTTTTGATGCATATTTCCTTCATTTTGATGCTCCTTTTCACGTTACGATCAACATTACCTTCGTTTCGATGCATATTTACTGCATTTTGATGTTCCTTTTCTTGTTACGATCAACATTTCATTCGTTTCGATGATCAACATTTCATTCGTTTCGATACAGAGTTCCCTCTTTTTTATGCTCATTTTCTCGTTACAATCAATATTTCCTTCGTTTCGATGCATATTTCCTTCATTTTGATGCTCCTTTTCTCGTTACGATCAACATTATCTTCGTTTCGATGCATATTTACTTCATTTTGATGTTCCTTTTCTTGTTACGATCAACATTTCATTCGTTTTGATGCAGATTTCCTTCTTTTTTATGCTCGTTTTCTCATTACGATCAATATTTCCTTCGTTTCGATGCATATTTCCTTCGTTTTGATTCTCATTTTCTCTTTATGATTAACATTACCTTCGTTTCGATGCATATTTCCTTCATTTTAATGATCCTTTTCTCGTTACGATCAACATTTCATTCGTTACGATGCATATTTCCTTCATTTTAATGATCCTTTTCTCGTTACGATCAACATTTCCTTCGTTTCGATGCATATTTACTTAATTTTGATGCTCATTTTCTCGTTACGATCAATATTTCCTTCATTTCGATGCATATTTACTTCGTTTTGATGATCGTTTTCTCATTACGATCAATATATCCTTTGTTTCGATGCATATTTCCTTCATTTTGATGCTCTCCTTTTCTCGTTACGATAAACATTACCTTCGTTTCGATGCATATTTACTTTATTTTGATGTTTCTTTTCTTGTTACGATCAATATTTTATTCGTTTTGATTATCAATATTTCATTCATTTCGATGCAGATTTCCTTTTTTTATGCTCGTTTTCTCGTTACGATCAATATTTCCTTCGTTTCGATGCATATTTCCTTCGTTTTGATTCTTATTTTCTCTTTACGCTCAACATTACCTTCATTTCGATGCATATTTACTTCATTTTTGATACTCCTTTTCTCGTTACGATCAACATTTCCTTCCCTTCGATGCATATTTACTTCATTTTGATGCTCGTTTTCTCATTACGATCAATATTTCATTCGTTTCGATGCAGATTTCCTTCTTTTTTATGCTCATTTTCTCGTTATGATCAATATTTCTGTCATTTCGATGCATATTTCCTTCTTTTTGATGCTCGTTTTCTCGTTACGATCAATATTTCCTTCATTTCGATGCATATTTACTGCATTTTGATGCTCGTTTTCTCGTTACGATCAATATTTTCTTCGTTTCGATGCATATTTCCTTCATTTTGATGCTCCTTTTCTTGTTACGATCAACATATCATTCGTTTCGATTATCAACATTTCATTCGTTTCGATGCAGATTTCCTTCTTTTTGATGCTCGTTTTCTCATTACGATCAATATTTCCTTCGTTTCGATGCATATTTACTTCATTTTGATGCTCCATTTCTCGTTACGATCAGTATTTCCTTCGTTTCTATGCATATTTACTTCATTTTGATGCTCATTTTCTCGTTACGATCAATATTTCCTTTGTTTCGATGCATATTTCCTTCATTTTGATGCTTCTTTTCTCGTTACGATCAACATTACCTTCGTTTCGATGCATATTTACTTCATTTCGATGTTCTTTTTCTTGTTACGATCAACATTTCATTCGTTTCGATGCAGATTTCCTTCTTTTTTATGCTCGTTTTCTCTTTACGATGCATATTTCCTTCATTTTGATGCTCCTTTTCACGTTATGATCAACATTTTCTTCATTTCGATGCATATTTACTTCATTTTAATTCTTCTTTTCTCGTTACGATCAACATTTCATTCGTTTCGATGCAGATTTCCTTCTTTTTGATGCTCATTTTCTCTTTACGATCAATATTTCATTCGTTTCGATGCATATTTCCTTCGTTTTGATTCTCATTTTCTCTTTACGATCAACATTACCTTCGTTTCGATGCATATTTACTTCATTTTGATGTTCCTTTTCTTGTTACGATCAACATTTCATTCGTTTCGATTATCAACATTTCATTCGTTTCGATGCAGATTTCCTTTTTTTATGCTCGTTTTCTCGTTACGATCAATATTTCCTTCGTTTCGATGCATATTTCCTTCATTTTGATGCTCCTTTTCTCGTTATGATCAACATTACCTTCGTTTCGATGCATATTTACTTCATTTTGATGTTCCTTTTCTTGTTACGATCAACATTTCATTCGTTTCGATTATCAATATTTCATTCATTTCGATGCAGATTTCCTTCTTTTTTATGCTCGTTTTCTCATTACGATCAATATTTCCTTCATTTCGATGCATATTTACTTCATTTTGATGCTCCTTTTCTCAATACGATCAGCATTTCCTTCGTTCTATGCATATTTACTTCATTTTGATCTCGTTTTCTCGTTACGATTAACATTTCCTTCGTTTCGATGCATATTTACTTCATTTTGATGTTCCTTTTCTTGTTACGATCAACATTTCATTCGTTTCGATGCAAATTTCCTTTTTTTTTATGCTCATTTTCTCGTTACGATTAATATTTCCTTCGTTTCGATGCATATTTCCTTTGTTTTGATTCTTATTTTCTCTTTACGATCAACATTACCTTCATTTCGATGCATATTTACTTAATTTTAATGCTCATTTTCTCGTTACGATCAACATTTCCTTCGTTTTGATGCATATTTACTTAATTTTGATGCCCATTTTCACGTTACGATCATTATTTCCTCCGTTTCAATGCATATTTCCTTTATTTTGATGCTCCTTTTCTCGTTATGATCAACATTACCTTCGTTTCGATGAATATTTACTTCATTTTGATGTTCCTTTTCTTGTTACGATCAACATTTCATTCGTTTCGATGATCAATATTTCATTCGTTTCAATGCAGAGTTTCTTCTTTTTGATGCTCATTTTCTCGTTACAATAAATATTTCCTTCGTTTCGATGAATATTTCCTTCATTTTGATGCTCCTTTTCTCGTTACGATCAACATTATCTTCGTTTCGATGCATATTTACTTCATTTTGATGTTCCTTTTTCTTGTTACGATCAACATTTCATTCGTTTCGTTGCAGATTTCCTTTTTTTTTATGCTCGTTTTCTCGTTACGATCAATATTTCCTTCGTTTCGATGCATATTTCCTTCGTTTTGATTCTCATTTTCTCTTTACGATCAACATTATCGTCGTTTCGATGCATATTTACTTCATTTTGATGCTCCTTTTCTCGTTTTGATGCATATTTCCTTCGTTTTGATTCTCATTTTCTCTTTACGATCAACATTTCATTCGTTTCGATGCATATTTCCTTCATTTTAATGATCCTTTTCTCGTTACGATCAACATTTCATTCGTTTCGATGCATATTTCCTTCATTTTAATGATCCTTTTCTCGTTACGATCAACATTTCCTTCGTTTCGATGCATATTTACTTAATTTTGATGCTCGTTTTCTCGTACGATCAATATTTCCTTCATTTCGATGCATATTTACTTCGTTTTGATGCTCTTTTCTCGTTACGATCAACATTACCTTCGTTTCGATGCATATTTACTTCATTTTGATGTTCTTTTTCTTGTTACGATCAATATTTCATTCATTTCGATTATCAACATTTCATTCATTTCGATGCAGATTTCCTTTTTTTTTATCCTCGTTTCCTCATTACGATCAATATTTCCTTCGTTTCGATGCATATTTCCTTCGTTTTGATTCTCATTTTCTCTTTACGCTCAATATTACCTTCGTTTCGATGCATATTTACTTCATTTTTTATGCTCCTTTTCTCGTTACGATCAACATTTCCTTCGTTTCGATGCATATTTACTTCATTATGATGCTCGTTTTCTCATTACGATCAACATTTTATTCGTTTCGATGCAGATTTCCTTCTTTTTTATGCTCGTTTTCTCGTTACGATTAATATTTCCATCATTTCGATGTATATTTCCTTCTTTTTGATGCTCATTTTCTCGTTACGATCAATATTTCCTTCATTTTGATGCATATTTACTTCATTTTGATGCTCGTTTTCTCATTACGATCAATATTTCCTTCGTTTCGATGCATATTTCCTTAATTTTGATGCTCCTTTTCTTGTTACGATCAACATATCATTCGTTTTGATTATCAACATTTCATTCGTTTCGATGCAGATTTCCTTCTTTTTGATGCTCGTTTTCTCATTACGATTAATATTTCCTTCGTTTCGATGCATATTTACTTCATTTTGATGCTCCATTTCTCATTACGATCAGCATTTCCTTCGTTTCTATGCATATTTACTTCATTTTGATGCTCATTTTCTCGTTACGATCAATATTTCCTTCGTTTTGATGCATATTTCCTTCATTTTGATGCTCCTTTTCTCGTTACGATCAACATTACCTTCGTTTCGATGCATATTTACTTCATTTTGATGTTCTTTTTCTTGTTAAGATAAACATTTCATTCATTTCGATGCAGATTTCCTTCTTTTTTATGCTCGTTTTCTCGTTACGATCAATATTTCCTTCGTTTTGATGCATATTTCCATCGTTTTGATTCTCATTTTCTCTTTACGATCAACATTGCCTTCCTTTCGATGCATATTTCCTTCATTTTGATGCTCCTTTTCTCGTTACGATCAACATTTCTTTTGTTTCGATGCTATTTACTTCATTTTGATAATCGTTTTCTCGTTACGATCAATATTTTCTTCATTTAGATGCATATTTACTTCATTTTGATGCTCGTTTTCTCGTTACGATCTATATTTCCTTTGTTTCGATGCATATTTCCTTCATTTTGATGCTCCTTTTCTCGTTACGATTAACATTACCTTCGTTTTGATGCATATTTACTTCATTTTGATGTTCCTTTTCTTTTTACGATCAAAATTTCATTCGTTTCGATTATCAACATTTCATTCGTTTCGATGCAGATTTCCTTCTTTTTTATGCTCGTTTTCTCTTTACGATGCATATTTCCTTCATTTTGATGCTCCTTTTCACGTTATGATCAACATTTCCTTCGTTTCGATGCATATTTACTTCATTTTAATTCTTCTTTTCTCGTTACGATCAACATTTCATTCGTTTCGATGCAGATTTCCTTCTTTTTGATGCTCGTTTTCTCTTTACAATTATTATTTCCTTCGTTTGGATGCATATTTCCTTCGTTTTGATTCTCATTTTCTATTTACGATCAACATTACCTTCGTTTCGATGCATATTTACTTCATTTTGATGTTTCTTTTCTTGTAACGATCAACATTTCATTCATTTCGATTATCAACATTCCATTCGTTTTGATGCAGATTTCCTTTTTTTTATGCTCGTTTTCTCGTTACGATCAATATTTCCTTCATTTCGATGCATATTTACTTCATTTTGATGCTCATTTTCTCAATACAATCAGCATTTCCTTCGTTTCTATGCATATTTACTTCATTTTGATGCTCGTTTGCTCGTTACGATCAATTTTTCCTTCGTTTCGATCTATATTTCCTTTATTTTGATGCTCCTTTTCTCGTTACGATCAATATTTCCTTCGTTTCGATGCATATTTCCTTCATTTTGATGCTCCTTTTCTCGTTACGATCAACATTACCTTCGTTTCGATGCATATTTCTTTCATTTTGATGCTCCTTTTCTTGTTACGATCAACATATCATTCGTTTCGATTATCAACATTTCATTCGTTTTGATACAAATTTCCTTCTTTTTGATGCTCGTTTTCTCGTTACGATCAATATTTCCTTCGTTTCGATGCATATTTACTTCATTTTGATGCTCCATTTCTCGTTACGATCAGCATTTCCTTCGTTTCTATGCATATTTACTTCATTTTGGTGCTCATTTTCTCGTTACGATCAATATTTCCTTCGTTTTGATGCATATTTCCTTCATTTTGATGCTCCTTTTCTCGTTACGATCAACATTACCTTCGTTTCGATGCATATTTACTTCATTTTGATGTTCTTTTTCTTGTTACGATCAACATTTCATTCGTTTCGTTGCAGATTTCCTTCTTTTTTATGCTCGTTTTCTCGTTACGATCAATATTTCCTTCGTTTCGATGCATATTTCCTTCGTTTTGATTCTCATTTTCTCTTTACGATCAACATTACCTTCGTTTCGATGCATATTTCCTTCATTTTGATGCTCCTTTTCTCGTTACGATCAACATTTCTTTTGTTTCGATGCTATTTACTTTATTTTGATAATCGTTTTCTCGTAACGATCAATATTTCCTTCATTTAGATGCATATTTCTTCGTTTTGATGCTCGTTTTCTCGTTACGATCTATATTTCCTTCGTTTCGATGCATATTTCCTTAATTTTGATGCTCCTTTTCCCGTTACGATTAACATTACCTTCGTTTCGATGCATATTTACTTCATTTTGATGTTCCTTTTCTTTTTACGATCAAAATTTCATTCGTTTCGATTATCAACATTTCATTCGTTTCGATGCAAATTTCCTTCTTTTTTATGCTCGTTTTCTCTTTACGATGCATATTTCCTTCATTTTGATGCTCCTTTTCACATTATGATCAACATTTCCTTCGTTTCGATGCATATTTACTTCATTTTAACTCTTCTTTTCTCGTTACGATCAATATTTCATTCGTTTCGATGCAGATTTCCTTCTTTTTTATGCTCGTTTTCTCTTTACAATCAATATTTCCTTCGTTTCGATGCATATTTCCTTCGTTTTGATTCTCATTTTCTCTTTACGATCAACATTACCTTCGTTTCGATGCATATTTACTTAATTTTGATGTTCATTTTCTTGTAACGATCAACATTTCATTCGTTTCTATTATCAACATTTCATTCGTTTTGATGCAGATTTCCTTTTTTTTATGCTCGTTTTCTCGTTACGATCAATATTTCCTTCGTTTCGATGCATATTTACTTCATTTTGATGCTCCTTTTCTCAATACAATCAGCATTTCCTTCGTTTCTATGCATATTACCTTCATTTTGATGCTCGTTTGCTCGTTACGATCAATTTTTCCTTCATTTCGATCTATATTTCCTTTATTATGATGCTCCTTTTCTCGTTACGATCAATATTTCCTTCGTTTCGATGTATATTTCCTTCATTTTGATGCTCCTTTTCTCGTTACGATCAACATTACCTTCGTTTCGATGCATATTTACTTCATTTTTGATGCTCCTTTCTCATTACGATCAACATTTCATTCATTTCTAATATCAATATTTCATTCGTTTCGATGCAGATTTCCTTCTTTTTGATGCTCGTTTTCTCGTTACGATCAATATTTCCTTCGTTTCGATGCATATTTACTTCATTTTGATACTCCTTTTCTCAATACGATCAGCATTTCCATCGTTTCTATGCATATTTACTTCATTTTGATGCTCGTTTTCTCGTTACGATCAATATTTCCTTCGTTTCGATGCATATTTCCTTCGTTTTGATTCTCATTTTCTCTTTACGATCAACATTACCTTCGTTTCAATGCATATTTACTTCATTTTGATGCTCCTTTTCTCGTTACGATCAATATTTCCTTCGTTTCGATGCATATTTACTTCATTTTGATGTTCCTTTTCTTGTTACGATCAACATTTTATTCGTTTCGATGCAGATTTCCTTCTTTTTATGCTCGTTTTCTCGTTACAATCAATATTTCCTTCGTTTCGATGCATATATCCTTCGTTTTGATTCTCATTTTCTCTTTACGATCAACATTACCTTCATTTCGATGCATATTTACTTCATTTTGATGCTCATTTTCTCGTTACGATCAACATTTCCTTCGTTTCGATGCATATTTACTTAATATTGATGCTCGTTTTCACTTACGATCAATATTTCCTCCGTTTTGATGCATATTTCCTTCATTTCGATGCATATTTACTTCATTTTGATGCTCGTTTTCTCGTTACGATCAATATTTCCTTTTTTCGATGCATATTTCCTTCATTTTGATGCTCCTTTTCTTGTTACGATCAATATTTCATTCGTTTCGATTATCAACATTTCATTCATTTTGATGCAGATTTCCTTTTTTTTTATGCTCGTTTTCTCGTTACGATCAATATTTCCTTCGTTTCGATGCATATTTTCTTCGTTTTGATTCTCATTTTCTCTTTACGCTCAACATTACCTTCGTTTCGATGCATATTTACTTTATTTTTGATGCTCCTTTTCTCGTTACGATCAACATTTCCTTCGTTTCGATGCATATTTACTTTATTATGAAGCTCGTTTTCTCATTACGATCAACATTTCATTCGTTTCGATTCAGATTTCTTTCTTTTTTATGCTCGTTTTCCCGTTACGATCAATATTTCCATCATTTCGATGCATATTTCCTTCTTTTTGATGCTCGTTTTCTCATTACGATCAATATTTCCTTCATTTCGATGCATATTTACTTCATTTTGATGCTCGTTTTCTCGTTACGATCAATATTTCCTTCGTTTCGATGCATATTTCCTTCATTTTGATGCTCCTTTTCTTGTTACGATCAACATATCATTCATTTCGATTATCAACATTTCATTCGTTTCGATGCAGATTTCCTTCTTTTTGATGCTCATTTTCTCGTTACGATCAATATTTCCTTCGTTTCGATGCATATTTACTTCATTTTGATGCTCCATTTCTCGTTACGATCAGAATTTCCTTCGTTTCTATGCAAATTTACTTCATTTTGATGCTCATTTTCTCGTTACGATAAATATTTCCTTCGTTTTGATGCATATTTCCTTCATTTTGATGCTCCTTTTCTCATTACGATCAACATTACCTTCGTTTCGATGCATATTTACTTCATTTTGATGTTCTTTTTCTTGTTACGATCAACATTTCATTCATTTCGATGCAGATTTCCTTCTTTTTTATGCTTGTTTTCTCGTTACGATCAATATTTCCTTCGTTTCGATGCATATTTCCTTCGTTTTGATTCTCATTTTCTCTTTACGATCAACATTACCTTCGTTTCGATGCATTTTTCCTTCATTTTGATGCTCCTTTTCTCGTTACGATCAACATTTCTTTCGTTTCGATGCTATTTACTTCATTTTGATACTCGTTTTCTCGTTACGATCTATATTTCCTTCATTTAGATGCATATTTACTTCATTTTGATGCTCGTTTTCTCGTTACGATCTATATTTCTTTCGTTTCGTTGCATATTTCCTTCATTTTGATGCTCATTTTCTCGTTACGATTAACATTACCTTCGCTTCGATGCATATTTACTTCATTTTGATGTTCCTTTTCTTTTTACGATCAAAATTTCATTCGTTTCGATTATCAATATTTCATTCGTTTCGATGCAGATTTTCTTCTTTTTTATGCTCGTTTTCTCTTTACGATGCATATTTCCTTCATTTTGATGCTCTTTTTCACGTTATGATCAACATTTTCTTCATTTCGATGCATATTTACTTCATTTTAATTCTTCTTTTCTCGTTACGATCAACATTTCATTCGTTTCGATTCAGATTTCCTTCTTTTTGATGCTCGTTTTCTCTTTACGATCAATATTTCCTTCATTTCGATGCATATTTCCTTCGTTTTGATTCTCATTTTCTCTTTACGATCAACATTACCTTCGTTTCGATGCATATTTACTTCATTTTGATGTTTCTTTTCTTGTAATGATCAACATTTCATTCGTTTCGATTATCAACATTTCATTCATTTTGATGCAGATTTCCTTTTTTTTTATGCTCGTTTTCTCGTTAAGATCAATATTTCATTCGTTTTGATGCATATTTACTTCATTTTGATGCTCCTTTTCTCAATACAATCTGCATTTCCTTCATTTCTATGCATATTCACTTCATTTTGATGCTCGTTTGCTCGTTACGATCAATTTTTCCTTCGTTTCGATCTATATTTCCTTTATTTTGATGCTCCTTTTTCTCGTTACGATCAATATTTCCTTCGTTTCGATGCATATTTCCTTCATTTTGATGCTCCTTTTCTCGTTACGATCAACATTACTTTCGTTTCGATGCATATTTACTTCATTTTGATGATCCTTTTCTTATTACGATCAACATTTCATTCGTTTCGATGCAGATTTCCTTCTTTATGATGCTCGTTTTCTCGTTACGATCAATATTTCCTTCGTTTCGATGCATATTTACTTCATTTTGATGCTCCTTTTCTAAATACGATCAGCATTTCCATCGTTTCTATGCATATTTACTTCATTTTGATGCTCTTTTTCTCGTTATGATCAATATTTTCTTCGTTTCGATGCATATTTCCTTCGTTTTGATTCTCATTTTCTCTTTACGATCAACATTACCTTCGTTTCGATGCATATTTACTTCATTTTGATGCTCCTTTTCTCGTTACGATCAACATTTCCTTCGTTTCGATGCATATTTACTTCATTTTGATGTTCCTTTTCTTGTTACGATCAACATTTCATTAGTTTCGATGCAGATTTCCTTCTTTTTTATGCTCGTTTTCTCGTTACGATCTATATTTCCTTCGTTTCGATGCATATATCCTTCGTTTTGATTCTCATTTTCTCTTTACGATCAACATTACCTTCATTTCGATGCATATTTACTTCATTTTGATGCTCATTTTCTCGTTACGATCAACATTTCCTTCGTTTCGATGCATATTTACTTAATATTGATTCTCGTTTTCACTTACGATCAATATTTCCTCCGTTTTGATGCATATTTCCTTCATTTTGATGCTCCTTTTCTCGTTACGATCAACATTACCTTCGTTTCGATGCATATTTACTTCATTTTGATGTTCCTTTTCTTGTTACGATCAACATTTCATTCGTTTCGATGATCAACATTTCATTCGTTTCGATACAGAGTTCCCTCTTTTTGATGCTCATTTTCTCGTTACAATCAATATTTCCTTCGTTTCGATGCATATTTCCTTCATTTTGATGCTCCTTTTCTCGTTACGATCAACATTATCTTCGTTTCGATGCATATTTACTTCATTTTGATGTTCCTTTTCTTGTTACGATCAACATTTCATTCGTTTCGATGCAGATTTCCTTCTTTTTTATGCTCGTTTTCTCGTTACGATCAATATTTTCTTCGTTTCGATGCATATTTCCTTGGTTTTGATTCTCATTTTCTCTTTATGATCAATATTACCTTCGTTTCGATGCATATTTACTTCATTTTGATGCTCCTTTTCTCGTTTTGATGCATATTTCCTTCGTTTTGATTCTCATTTTCTCTTTACGATCAATATTTCATTCGTTTCGATGCATATTTCCTTCATTTTAATGATCCTTTTCTCGTTACGATCAACATTTCATTCGTTTCGATGCATATTTCCTTCATTTTAATGATCCTTTTCTCGTTATGATCAACAATACCTTCGTTTTGATGCAAATTTACTTAATTTTGATGCTCGTTTTCTCGTTACGATCAATATTTCCTTCATTTCGATGCATATTTACTTCGTTTTGATGATCGTTTTCTTGTTACGATCAATATTTCCTTTGTTTCGATGCATATTTCCTTCATTTTGATGCTCCTTTTCTCGTTACGATCAACATTACCTTCGTTTCGATGCATATTTACTTCATTTTGATGTTCCTTTTCTTGTTACGATCAATATTTTATTCGTTTCGATTATCAATATTTCATTCATTTCGATGCAGATTTCCTTTTTTTTATGCTTGTTTTCTCGTTACGATCAATAATTCCTTCGTTTCTATGCATATTTCCTTCGTTTTGATTATCATTTTCTATTTACGCTCAACATTACCTTCGTTTCGATGCATATTTACTTCATTTTTTATGCTCCTTTTCTCGTTACGATCAATATTTCCTTCGTTTCGATGCATATTTACTTCATTTTGATGCTCATTTTCTCATTACGATCAATATTTCATTCGTTTCGAAGCAGATTTCCTTCTTTTTTATGCTCATTTTCTCGTTACGATCAATATTTCCGTCATTTCGATGCATATTTCCTTCTTTTTGATGCTCGTTTTCTCGTTACGATCAATATTTCCTTCATTTCGATGCATATTTACTTCATTTTGATGCTCGTTTTCTCGTTACGATCAATATTTCCTTCGTTTCGATGCATATTTCCATCATTTTGATGCTCCTTTTCTTGTTACAATAAACATATCATTCGTTTCGATTATCAACATTTCATTCGTTTCGATGCAGATTTCCTTCTTTTCGATGCTCGTTTTCTCGTTACGATCAATATTTCCTTCGTTTCGATGAATATTTACTTCATTTTGATGCTCCATTTCTCGTTACGATCAGTATTTCCTTCGTTTCTATGCATATTTACTTCATTTTGATGCTCATTTTCTCGTTACGATCAATATTTCCTTCATTTCGATGCATATTTCCTTCATTTTGATGCTCCTTTTCTCGTTACGATCAACATTACCTTCGTTTCGATGCATATTTACTTCATTTTGATGTTCTTTTTCTTGTTACGATCAACATTTCATTCGTTTCGGTGCAGATTTTCTTCTTTTTTATGCTCGTTTTCTCGTTACCATCAATATTTCCTTCGTTTCAATGCACATTTCCTTCGTTTTGATTCTCATTTTCTCTTTACGATCAACATTACCTTCGTTTCGATGCATATTTCCTTCATTTTGATGCTCTTTTTCTCGTTACGATCAACATTTCTTTCGTTTCGATGCTATTTACTTCATTTTGATACTCGTTTTCCCGTTACGATCAATATTTCCTTCATTTCGATGCATATTTACTTCATTTTGATGCTCGTTTTCTCGTTACGATCAATATTTCCTTCGTTTCGATGCATATTTACTTAATATTGATGCTCGTTTTCACTTACGATCAATATTTCCTCCGTTTTGATGCATATTTCCTTCATTTTGATGCTCTTTTTCTCGTTACGATCAACATTACCTTCGTTTCGATGCATATTTACTTCATTTTGATGTTCCTTTTCTTGTTACGATCAACATTTCATTCGTTTCGATGATCAACATTTCATTCGTTTCGATACAGAGTTCCCTCTTTTTAATGCTCATTTTCTCGTTACAATCAATATTTTCTTCGTTTCGATGCATATTTCCTTCATTTTGATGCTCCTTTTCTCGTTACGATCAACATTATCTTCGTTTCGATGCATATTTACTTCATTTTGATGTTCTTTTTCTTGTTACGATCAACATTTCATTCGTTTCGATGCAGATTTCCTTCTTTTTTATGCTCGTTTTCTTATTACGATCAATATTTCCTTCGTTTTGATGAATATTTTCTTCATTTTGATTCTCATTTTCTCTTTACGATCAACATTACATTCGTTTCGATGCATATTTATTTCATTTTGATGCTCCTTTTCTCATTTTGATGCATATTTCCTTCGTTTTGATTCTCATTTTCTCTTTACGATCAACATTTCATTCATTTCGATGCATATTTCCTTCATTTTAATGATCCTTTTCTCGTTAGATCAACATTTCATTCGTTTCGATGCATATTTCCTTCATTTTAATGATCCTTTTCTCGTTACGATCAATATTTCCTTCGTTTCGATGCATATTTACTTCATTTTGATGTTCCTTTTCTTGTTACGATCAACATTTTATTCGTTTCGATGCAGATTTCCTTCTTTTTATGCTCGTTTTCTCGTTACAATCAATATTTCCTTCGTTTCGATGCATATATCCTTCGTTTTGATTCTCATTTTCTCTTTACGATCAACATTACCTTCATTTCGATGCATATTTACTTCATTTTGATGCTCATTTTCTCGTTACGATCAACATTTCCTTCGTTTCGATGCATATTTACTTAATATTGATGCTCGTTTTCACTTACGATCAATATTTCCTCCGTTTTGATGCATATTTCCTTCATTTCGATGCATATTTACTTCATTTTGATGCTCGTTTTCTCGTTACGATCAATATTTCCTTTTTTCGATGCATATTTCCTTCATTTTGATGCTCCTTTTCTTGTTACGATCAATATTTCATTCGTTTCGATTATCAACATTTCATTCATTTTGATGCAGATTTCCTTTTTTTTTATGCTCGTTTTCTCGTTACGATCAATATTTCCTTCGTTTCGATGCATATTTTCTTCGTTTTGATTCTCATTTTCTCTTTACGCTCAACATTACCTTCGTTTCGATGCATATTTACTTTATTTTTGATGCTCCTTTTCTCGTTACGATCAACATTTCCTTCGTTTCGATGCATATTTACTTTATTATGAAGCTCGTTTTCTCATTACGATCAACATTTCATTCGTTTCGATTCAGATTTCTTTCTTTTTTATGCTCGTTTTCCCGTTACGATCAATATTTCCATCATTTCGATGCATATTTCCTTCTTTTTGATGCTCGTTTTCTCATTACGATCAATATTTCCTTCATTTCGATGCATATTTACTTCATTTTGATGCTCGTTTTCTCGTTACGATCAATATTTCCTTCGTTTCGATGCATATTTCCTTCATTTTGATGCTCCTTTTCTTGTTACAATCAACATATCATTCATTTCGATTATCAACATTTCATTCGTTTCGATGCAGATTTCCTTCTTTTTGATGCTCATTTTCTCGTTACGATCAATATTTCCTTCGTTTCGATGCATATTTACTTCATTTTGATGCTCCATTTCTCGTTACGATCAGAATTTCCTTCGTTTCTATGCAAATTTACTTCATTTTGATGCTCATTTTCTCGTTACGATAAATATTTCCTTCGTTTTGATGCATATTTCCTTCATTTTGATGCTCCTTTTCTCATTACGATCAACATTACCTTCGTTTCGATGCATATTTACTTCATTTTGATGTTCTTTTTCTTGTTACGATCAACATTTCATTCATTTCGATGCAGATTTCCTTCTTTTTTATGCTTGTTTTCTCGTTACGATCAATATTTCCTTCGTTTCGATGCATATTTCCTTCGTTTTGATTCTCATTTTCTCTTTACGATCAACATTACCTTCGTTTCGATGCATTTTTCCTTCATTTTGATGCTCCTTTTCTCGTTACGATCAACATTTCTTTCGTTTCGATGCTATTTACTTCATTTTGATACTCGTTTTCTCGTTACGATCTATATTTCCTTCATTTAGATGCATATTTACTTCATTTTGATGCTCGTTTTCTCGTTACGATCTATATTTCTTTCGTTTCGTTGCATATTTCCTTCATTTTGATGCTCATTTTCTCGTTACGATTAACATTACCTTCGCTTCGATGCATATTTACTTCATTTTGATGTTCCTTTTCTTTTTACGATCAAAATTTCATTCGTTTCGATTATCAATATTTCATTCGTTTCGATGCAGATTTTCTTCTTTTTTATGCTCGTTTTCTCTTTACGATGCATATTTCCTTCATTTTGATGCTCTTTTTCACGTTATGATCAACATTTTCTTCATTTCGATGCATATTTACTTCATTTTAATTCTTCTTTTCTCGTTACGATCAACATTTCATTCGTTTCGATTCAGATTTCCTTCTTTTTGATGCTCGTTTTCTCTTTACGATCAATATTTCCTTCATTTCGATGCATATTTCCTTCGTTTTGATTCTCATTTTCTCTTTACGATCAACATTACCTTCGTTTCGATGCATATTTACTTCATTTTGATGTTTCTTTTCTTGTAATGATCAACATTTCATTCGTTTCGATTATCAACATTTCATTCATTTTGATGCAGATTTCCTTTTTTTTTATGCTCGTTTTCTCGTTAAGATCAATATTTCATTCGTTTTGATGCATATTTACTTCATTTTGATGCTCCTTTTCTCAATACAATCTGCATTTCCTTCATTTCTATGCATATTCACTTCATTTTGATGCTCGTTTGCTCGTTACGATCAATTTTTCCTTCGTTTCGATCTATATTTCCTTTATTTTGATGCTCCTTTTTCTCGTTACGATCAATATTTCCTTCGTTTCGATGCATATTTCCTTCATTTTGATGCTCCTTTTCTCGTTACGATCAACATTACTTTCGTTTCGATGCATATTTACTTCATTTTGATGATCCTTTTCTTATTACGATCAACATTTCATTCGTTTCGATGCAGATTTCCTTCTTTATGATGCTCGTTTTCTCGTTACGATCAATATTTCCTTCGTTTCGATGCATATTTACTTCATTTTGATGCTCCTTTTCTAAATACGATCAGCATTTCCATCGTTTCTATGCATATTTACTTCATTTTGATGCTCTTTTTCTCGTTATGATCAATATTTTCTTCGTTTCGATGCATATTTCCTTCGTTTTGATTCTCATTTTCTCTTTACGATCAACATTACCTTCGTTTCGATGCATATTTACTTCATTTTGATGCTCCTTTTCTCGTTACGATCAACATTTCCTTCGTTTCGATGCATATTTACTTCATTTTGATGTTCCTTTTCTTGTTACGATCAACATTTCATTAGTTTCGATGCAGATTTCCTTCTTTTTTATGCTCGTTTTCTCGTTACGATCTATATTTCCTTCGTTTCGATGCATATATCCTTCGTTTTGATTCTCATTTTCTCTTTACGATCAACATTACCTTCATTTCGATGCATATTTACTTCATTTTGATGCTCATTTTCTCGTTACGATCAACATTTCCTTCGTTTCGATGCATATTTACTTAATATTGATTCTCGTTTTCACTTACGATCAATATTTCCTCCGTTTTGATGCATATTTCCTTCATTTTGATGCTCCTTTTCTCGTTACGATCAACATTACCTTCGTTTCGATGCATATTTACTTCATTTTGATGTTCCTTTTCTTGTTACGATCAACATTTCATTCGTTTCGATGATCAACATTTCATTCGTTTCGATACAGAGTTCCCTCTTTTTGATGCTCATTTTCTCGTTACAATCAATATTTCCTTCGTTTCGATGCATATTTCCTTCATTTTGATGCTCCTTTTCTCGTTACGATCAACATTATCTTCGTTTCGATGCATATTTACTTCATTTTGATGTTCCTTTTCTTGTTACGATCAACATTTCATTCGTTTCGATGCAGATTTCCTTCTTTTTTATGCTCGTTTTCTCGTTACGATCAATATTTTCTTCGTTTCGATGCATATTTCCTTGGTTTTGATTCTCATTTTCTCTTTATGATCAATATTACCTTCGTTTCGATGCATATTTACTTCATTTTGATGCTCCTTTTCTCGTTTTGATGCATATTTCCTTCGTTTTGATTCTCATTTTCTCTTTACGATCAATATTTCATTCGTTTCGATGCATATTTCCTTCATTTTAATGATCCTTTTCTCGTTACGATCAACATTTCATTCGTTTCGATGCATATTTCCTTCATTTTAATGATCCTTTTCTCGTTATGATCAACAATACCTTCGTTTTGATGCAAATTTACTTAATTTTGATGCTCGTTTTCTCGTTACGATCAATATTTCCTTCATTTCGATGCATATTTACTTCGTTTTGATGATCGTTTTCTTGTTACGATCAATATTTCCTTTGTTTCGATGCATATTTCCTTCATTTTGATGCTCCTTTTCTCGTTACGATCAACATTACCTTCGTTTCGATGCATATTTACTTCATTTTGATGTTCCTTTTCTTGTTACGATCAATATTTTATTCGTTTCGATTATCAATATTTCATTCATTTCGATGCAGATTTCCTTTTTTTTATGCTTGTTTTCTCGTTACGATCAATAATTCCTTCGTTTCTATGCATATTTCCTTCGTTTTGATTATCATTTTCTATTTACGCTCAACATTACCTTCGTTTCGATGCATATTTACTTCATTTTTTATGCTCCTTTTCTCGTTACGATCAATATTTCCTTCGTTTCGATGCATATTTACTTCATTTTGATGCTCATTTTCTCATTACGATCAATATTTCATTCGTTTCGAAGCAGATTTCCTTCTTTTTTATGCTCATTTTCTCGTTACGATCAATATTTCCGTCATTTCGATGCATATTTCCTTCTTTTTGATGCTCGTTTTCTCGTTACGATCAATATTTCCTTCATTTCGATGCATATTTACTTCATTTTGATGCTCGTTTTCTCGTTACGATCAATATTTCCTTCGTTTCGATGCATATTTCCATCATTTTGATGCTCCTTTTCTTGTTACAATAAACATATCATTCGTTTCGATTATCAACATTTCATTCGTTTCGATGCAGATTTCCTTCTTTTCGATGCTCGTTTTCTCGTTACGATCAATATTTCCTTCGTTTCGATGAATATTTACTTCATTTTGATGCTCCATTTCTCGTTACGATCAGTATTTCCTTCGTTTCTATGCATATTTACTTCATTTTGATGCTCATTTTCTCGTTACGATCAATATTTCCTTCATTTCGATGCATATTTCCTTCATTTTGATGCTCCTTTTCTCGTTACGATCAACATTACCTTCGTTTCGATGCATATTTACTTCATTTTGATGTTCTTTTTCTTGTTACGATCAACATTTCATTCGTTTCGGTGCAGATTTTCTTCTTTTTTATGCTCGTTTTCTCGTTACCATCAATATTTCCTTCGTTTCAATGCACATTTCCTTCGTTTTGATTCTCATTTTCTCTTTACGATCAACATTACCTTCGTTTCGATGCATATTTCCTTCATTTTGATGCTCTTTTTCTCGTTACGATCAACATTTCTTTCGTTTCGATGCTATTTACTTCATTTTGATACTCGTTTTCCCGTTACGATCAATATTTCCTTCATTTCGATGCATATTTACTTCATTTTGATGCTCGTTTTCTCGTTACGATCAATATTTCCTTCGTTTCGATGCATATTTACTTAATATTGATGCTCGTTTTCACTTACGATCAATATTTCCTCCGTTTTGATGCATATTTCCTTCATTTTGATGCTCTTTTTCTCGTTACGATCAACATTACCTTCGTTTCGATGCATATTTACTTCATTTTGATGTTCCTTTTCTTGTTACGATCAACATTTCATTCGTTTCGATGATCAACATTTCATTCGTTTCGATACAGAGTTCCCTCTTTTTAATGCTCATTTTCTCGTTACAATCAATATTTTCTTCGTTTCGATGCATATTTCCTTCATTTTGATGCTCCTTTTCTCGTTACGATCAACATTATCTTCGTTTCGATGCATATTTACTTCATTTTGATGTTCTTTTTCTTGTTACGATCAACATTTCATTCGTTTCGATGCAGATTTCCTTCTTTTTTATGCTCGTTTTCTTATTACGATCAATATTTCCTTCGTTTTGATGAATATTTTCTTCATTTTGATTCTCATTTTCTCTTTACGATCAACATTACATTCGTTTCGATGCATATTTATTTCATTTTGATGCTCCTTTTCTCATTTTGATGCATATTTCCTTCGTTTTGATTCTCATTTTCTCTTTACGATCAACATTTCATTCATTTCGATGCATATTTCCTTCATTTTAATGATCCTTTTCTCGTTAGATCAACATTTCATTCGTTTCGATGCATATTTCCTTCATTTTAATGATCCTTTTCTCGTTACGATCAATATTTCCTTCGTTTCGATGCACATTTACTTAATTTTGATGCTCGTTTTCTCGTTACGATCAATATTTCCTTCATTTCGACGCATATTTACTTCTTTTTGATGATCGTTTTCTCGTTACGATCAATATTTCCTTTGTTTCGATGCATATTTCCTTCATTTTGATGCTCTTTTTCTCGTTACGATCAACATTACCTTCGTTTCGATGCATATTTACTTCATTTTGATGTTCCTTTTCTTGTTACGATCAATATTTTATTCGTTTCGATTATCAATATTTCATTCATTTCGATGCAGATTTCCTTTTTTTTATGCTCGTTTTCTCGTTACGATCAATATTTCCTTCGTTTCGATGCATATTTTCTTTGTTTTGATTCTCATTTTCTCTTTACGCTCAACATTACCTTCGTTTCGATGCATATTTACTTCATTTTTTATGCTCCTTTTCTCGTTACGATCAACATTTCCTTCGTTTCGATGCATATTTACTTCATTTTGATGCTCGTTTTCTCATTACGATCAATATTTCATTCGTTTCGATGCAGATTTCCTTCTTTTTTATGCTCATTTTCTCGTTACGATCAATATTTCCGTCATTTCGATGCATATTTCCTTCTTTTTGATGCTCGTTTTCTCGTTACGATCAATATTTCCTTCATTTCGATGCATATTTACTTCATTTTGATGCTCGTTTTCTCGTTACGATCAATATTTCCTTCGTTTCGATGCATATTTCCTTCATTTTGATGCTCCTTTTCTTGTTACGATCAACATATCATTTGTTTCGATTATCAACATTTCATTCATTTCGATGCAGATTTCCTTATTTTTGATGCTCATTTTCTCGTTACGATCAATATTTCCTTCGTTTCGATGCATATTTACTTCATTTTGATGCTCCATTTCTCGTTACGATCAGTATTTCCTTCGTTTCTTTGCATATTTACTTCATTTTGATGCTCATTTTCTCGTTACGATCAATATTTCCTTCGTTTCGATGCATATTTCCTTCATTTTGATGCTCCTTTTCTCGTTACGATCAACATTACCTTCGTTTCGATGCATATTTACTTCATTTTGATGTTCTTTTTCTTGTTACGATCAACATTTCATTCGTTTCGATGCAGATTTCCTTCTTTTTTATGCTCGTTTTCTCGTTACCATCAATATTTCCTTCGTTTCGATGCATATTTCCTTCGTTTTGATTCTCATTTTCTCTTTACGATCAACATTACCTTCGTTTCGATGCATATTTCCTTCATTTTGATGCTCTTTTTCTCGTTACGATCAACATTTCTTTCGTTTTGATGCTATTTACTTCATTTTGATACTCGTTTTCTCGTTACGATCAATATTTCCTTCATTTCGATGCATATTTACTTCATTTTAATGCTCGTTTTCTCGTTACGATCTATATTTCCTTCGTTTCGATGCATATTTCCTTCATTTTGATGCTCCTTTTCTCGTTACGATTAACATTAACTTCGTTTCGATGCATATTTACTTCATTTTGATGTTCCTTTTCTTTTTATGATCAAAATTTCATTCGTTTCGATTATCAACATTTCATTCGTTTCGATGCAGATTTCCTTCTTTTTATGCTCGTTTTCTCTTTATGATGCATATTTCCTTCATTTCGATGCATATATCCTTCGTTTTGATTCTCATTTTCTCTTTACGATCAACATTACCTTCATTTCGATGCATATTTATATATTTTGATGCTCATTTTCTCGTTACGATCAACATTTCCTTCGTTTCGATGCATATTTACTTAATATTGATGCTCGTTTTCACTTACGATCAATATTTCCTCCGTTTTGATGCATATTTCCTTCATTTTGATGCTCCTTTTCTCGTTTCGATCAACATTACCTTCGTTTCGATGCATATTTACTTCATTTTGATGTTCCTTTTCTTGTTACGATCAACATTTCATTCATTTCGATGATCAACATTTCATTCGTTTCGATACAGAGTTCCCTCTTTTTGATGCTCATTTTCTCGTTACAATCAATATTTCCTTCGTTTCGATGCATATTTCCTTCATTTTGATGCTCCTTTTCTCGTTACGATCAACATTATTTTCGTTTCGATGCATATTTACTTCATTTTGATGTTCCTTTTCTTGTTACGATCAACATTTCATTCGTTTCGATGCAGATTTCCTTCTTTTTTATGCTCATTTTCTCGTTACGATCAATATTTTCTTCGTTTCGATGCATATTTCCTTCGTTTTGATTCTCATTTTCTCTTTACGATCAATATTACCTTCGTTTCGATGCATATTTACTTCATTTTGATGCTCCTTTTCTCGTTTTGATGCATATTTCCTTCGTTTTGATTCTCATTTTCTCTTTACGATCAACATTTCATTCGTTTTGATGCATATTTCCTTCATTTTAATGATCCTTTTCTCGTTACGATCAACATTTCATTCGTTTTGATGCATATTTCCTTCATTTTAATGATCCTTTTCTCGTTACGATCAACATTTCCTTCGTTTCGATGCAAATTTACTTAATTTTGATGCTCGTTTTCTCGTTACGATCAATATTTCCTTCATTTCGATGCATATTTACTTCGTTTTGATGATCGTTTTCTTGTTACGATCAATATTTCCTTTGTTTCGATGCATATTTCCTTCATTTTGATGCTCCTTTTCTCGTTACGATCAACATTACCTTCGTTTCGATGCATATTTACTTCATTTTGATGTTCCTTTTCTTGTTACGATCAATATTTTATTCGTTTCGATTATCAATATTTCATTCATTTCGATGCAGATTTCCTTTTTTTTATGCTCGTTTTCTCGTTACGATCAATATTTCCTTCGTTTCGATGCATATTTCCTTCGTTTTGATTCTCATTTTCTCTTTACGCTCAACATTACCTTCGTTTCGATGCATATTTACTTCATTTTTGATGCTCCTTTTCTCGTTACGATCAATATTTCCTTCGTTTCGATGCATATTTACTTCATTTTGATGCTCATTTTCTCATTACGATCAATATTTCATTCGTTTCGATGCAGATTTCCTTCTTTTTTATGCTCATTTTCTCGTTACGATCAATATTTCCATTATTTCGATGCATATTTCCTTTTTTTTATGCTCGTTTTCTCGTTACGATCAATATTTCCTTCATTTCGATGCATATTTACTTCATTTTGATGCTCGTTTTCTCGTTACGATCAATATTTCCTTCGTTTCGATGCATATTTCCATCATTTTGATGCTCCTTTTCTTGTTACAATAATCATATCATTCGTTTCGATTATCAACATTTCATTCGTTTCGATGCAGATTTCCTTCTTTTTGATGCTCGTTTTCTCGTTACGATCAATATTTCCTTCGTTTCGATGCATATTTACTTCATTTTGATGCTCCATTTCTCGTTACGATCAGTATTTCCTTCGTTTCTATGCATATTTACTTCATTTTGATGCTCATTTTCTCGTTACGATCAATATTTCCTTCGTTTCGATGCATATTTCCTTCATTTTGATGCTCCTTTTCTCGTTACGATCAACATTACCTTCGTTTCGATGCATATTTACTTCATTTTGATGTTCTTTTTCTTGTTACGATCAACATTTCATTCGTTTCGATGCAGATTTCCTTCTTTTTTATGCTCGTTTTCTCGTTACCATCAATATTTCCTTCGTTTCGATGCATATTTCCTTCGTTTTGATTCTCATTTTCTCTTTACGATCAACGTTACCTTCGTTTCGATGCATATTTCCTTCATTTTGATGCTCTTTTTCTCGTTACGATCAACATTTCTTTCGTTTCGATGCTATTTACTTCATTTTGATACTCGTTTTCCCGTTACGATCAATATTTCCTTCATTTCGATGCATATTTACTTCATTTTGATGCTCGTTTTCTCGTTACGATCTATATTTCCTTCGTTTCGATGCATATTTACTTAATTTTGATGCTCGTTTTCACTTACGATCAATATTTTCTTCGTTTCGATGCATATTTCCTTCATTTTGATGCTCCTTTTCTCGTTACGATCAACATTATCTTCGTTTCGATGCATATTTACTTCATTTTGATGTTCTTTTTCTTGTTACGATCAACATTTCATTCGTTTCGATGCAGATTTCCTTCTTTTTTATGCTCGTTTTCTTATTACGATCAATATTTCCTTCGTTTCGATGCATATTTTCTTCGTTTTGATTCTCATTTTCTCTTTACGATCAACATTACCTTCGTTTCGATGCATATTTACTTCATTTTGATGCTCCTTTTCTCATTTTGATGCAACTTTCCTTCGTTTTGATTCTCATTTTCTTTTTACGATCAACATTTCATTCATTTCGATGCATATTTCCTTCATTTTAATGATCCTTTTCTCGTTAGATCAACATTTCATTCGTTTCGATGCATATTTCCTTCATTTTAATGATCCTTTTCTCGTTACGATCAATATTTCCTTCGTTTCGATGCACATTTACTTAATTTTGATGCTCGTTTTCTCGTTACGATCAATATTTCCTTCATTTCGACGCATATTTACTTCTTTTTGATGATCGTTTTCTCGTTACGATCAATATTTCCTTTGTTTCGATGCATATTTCCTTCATTTTGATGCTCCTTTTCTCGTTACGATCAACATTACCTTCGTTTCGATGCATATTTACTTCATTTTGATGTTCTTTTTCTTGTTACGATCAATATTTTATTCATTTCGATTATCAATATTTCATTCATTTCGATGCAGATTTCCTTTTTTTTATGCTCGTTTTCTCGTTACGATCAATATTTCATTCGTTTCGATGCATATTTCCTTTGTTTTGATTCTCATTTTCTCTTTACGCTCAACATTACCTTCGTTTCGATGCATATTTACTTCATTTTTGATGCCCCTTTTCTCGTTACGATCAATATTTCCTTCGTTTCGATGCATATTTACTTCATTTTGATGCTCGTTTTCTCATTACGATCAATATTTCATTCGTTTCGATGCAGATTTCCTTTTATTTTATGCTCATTTTCTCGTTACGATCAATATTTCCGTCATTTCGATGCATATTTCCTTCTTTTTGATGCTCGTTTTCTCGTTACGATCAATATTTCCTTCATTTCGGTGCATATTTACTTCATTTTGATGCTCGTTTTCTCGTTACGATCAATATTTCCTTCGTTTCGATGCATATTTACTTAATATTGATTCTCGTTTTCACTTACGATCAATATTTCCTCCGTTTTGATGCATATTTCCTTCATTTTGATGCTCCTTTTCTCGTTACGATCAACATTACCTTCGTTTCGATGCATATTTACTTCATTTTGATGTTCTTTTTCTTGTTACGATCAACATTTCATTCGTTTCGATGCAGATTTCCTTCTTTTTTATGCTCGTTTTCTCGTTACCATCAATATTTCCTTCGTTTCGATGCATATTTCCTTCGTTTTGATTCTCATTTTCTCTTTACGATCAACATTACCTTCGTTTCGATGCATATTTCCTTCATTTTGATGCTCTTTTTCTCGTTACGATCAACATTTCTTTCGTTTCGATGCTATTTACTTCATTTTGATACTCGTTTTCCCGTTACGATCAATATTTCCTTCATTTCGATGCATATTTACTTCATTTTGATGCTCGTTTTCTCGTTACGATCTATATTTCCTTCGTTTCGATGCATATTTACTTAATTTTGATGCTCGTTTTCACTTACGATCAATATTTCCTCCGTTTTGATGCATATTTCCTTCATTTTGATGCTCCTTTTCTCGTTACGATCAACATTACCTTCGTTTCGATGCATATTTACTTCATTTTGATGTTTCTTTTCTTGTTACGATCAACATTTCATTCGTTTCGATGATCAACTATTCATTCGTTTCGATACAGAGTTCCCTCTTTTTAATGCTCATTTTTTCGTTACAATCAATATTTTCTTCGTTTCGATGCATATTTTCTTCATTTTGATGCTCCTTTTCTCGTTACGATCAACATTATCTTCGTTTCGATGCATATTTACTTCATTTTGATGTTCTTTTTCTTGTTACGATCAACATTTCATTCGTTTCGAAGCAGATTTCCTTCTTTTTTATGCTCGTTTTCTTATTACGATCAATATTTCCTTAATTTCGATGCATATTTTCTTCGTTTTGATTCTCATTTTCTCTTTACGATCAACATTACCTTCGTTTCGATGCATATTTACTTCATTTTGATGCTCCTTTTCTCATTTCGATGCATATTTCCTTCGTTTTGATTCTCATTTTCTCTTTACGATCAACATTTCATTCATTTCGATGCATATTTCCTTCATTTTAATGATCCTTTTCTCGTTAGATCAACATTTCATTCGTTTCGATGCATATTTCCTTCATTTTAATGATCCTTTTCTCGTTACGATCAATATTTCCTTCGTTTCGATGCACATTTACTTAATTTTGATGCTCGTTTTCTCGTTACGATCAATATTTCCTTCATTTCGACGCATATTTACTTCTTTTTTATGATCGTTTTCTCGTTACGATCAATATTTCCTTTGTTTCGATGCATATTTCCTTCATTTTGATGCTCCTTTTCTCGTTACGATCAACATTATCTTCGTTTCGATGCATATTTACTTCATTTTGATGTTCCTTTTCTTGTTACGATCAATATTTTATTCGTTTCGATTATCAATATTTCATTCATTTCGATGCAGATTTCCTTTTTTTTATGCTCGTTTTCTCGTTACGATCAATATTTCCTTCGTTTCGATGCATATTTCCTTTGTTTTGATTCTCATTTTCTCTTTACGCTCAACATTACCTTTGTTTCGATGCATATTTACTTCATTTTTGATGCTCCTTTTCTCGTTACGATCAACATTTCCTTCGTTTCGATGCATATTTACTTCATTTTGATGCTCGTTTTCTCATTACGATCAATATTTCATTCGTTTCGATGCAGATTTTCTTCTTTTTTATGCTCATTTTCTCGTTACGATCAATATTTCCGTCATTTCGATGCATATTTTCTTCTTTTTGATGCTCGTTTTCTCATTACGATCAATATTTCCTTCATTTCGATGCATATTTACTTCATTTTGATGCTCGTTTTCTCGTTACAATCAATATTTCCTTCGTTTCGATGCATATTTCCTTCATTTTGATGCTCCTTTTCTTGTTACGATCAACATATCATTTGTTTCGATTATCAACATTTCATTCATTTCGATGCAGATTTCCTTCTTTTTGATGCTCATTTTCTCGTTACGATCAATATTTCCTTCGTTTCGATGCATATTTACTTCATTTTGATGCTCCATTTCTCGTTACGATCAGTATTTCCTTCGTTTCTATGCATATTTACTTCATTTTGATGCTCATTTTCTCGTTACGATCAATATTTCCTTCGTTTCGATGCATATTTCCTTCATTTTGATGCTCCTTTTCTCGTTACGATCAACATTACCTTCGTTTCGATGCATATTTACTTCATTTTGATGTTCTTTTTCTTGTTACGATCAACATTTCATTCGTTTCGATGCATATTTCCTTCTTTTATATGCTCGTTTTCTCGTTACCATCAATATTTCCTACATTGCGATGCATATTTCCTTCGTTTTGATTCTCATTTTCTCTTTACGATCAACATTACCTTCGTTTCGATGCATATTTCCTTCATTTTGATGCTCCTTTTCTCGTTACGATCAACATTTCTTTCGTTTTGATGCTATTTAATTCATTTTGATACTCGTTTTCTCGTTACGATCAATATTTCCTTCATTTCGATGCATATTTACTTCATTTTGATGCTCGTTTTCTCGTTACGATCTATATTTCCTTCGTTTCGATGCATATTTCCTTCATTTTGATGCTCCTTTTCTCGTTACGATTAACATTAACTTCGTTTCGATGCATATTTACTTCATTTTGATGTTCCTTTTCTTTTTATGATCAAAATTTCATTCGTTTCGATTATCAATATTTCATTCGTTTCGATGCAGATTTCCTTCTTTTTATGCTCGTTTTCTCTTTATGATGCATATTTCCTTCATTTCGATGCATATATCCTTCGTTTTGATTCTCATTTTCTCTTTACGATCAACATTACCTTCATTTCGATGCATATTTACTTCATTTTGATGCTCATTTTCTCGTTACGATCAACATTTCCTTCGTTTCGATGCATATTTACTTAATATTGATGCTCGTTTTCACTTACGATCAATATTTCCTCCATTTTGATGCATATTTCCTTCATTTTGATGCTCCTTTTCTCGTTACGATCAACATTACCTTCGTTTCGATGCATATTTACTTCATTTTGATATTCCTTTTCTTGTTACGATCAACATTTCATTCGTTTCGATGATCAACATTTCATTCGTTTCGATACAGAGTTCCCTCTTTTTGATGCTCATTTTCTCGTTACAATCAATATTTTCTCCGTTTTGATGCATATTTCCTTCATTTTGATGCTCCTTTTCTCGTTACGATCAACATTACCTTCGTTTCGATGCATATTTACTTCATTTTGATGTTCCTTTTCTTGTTACGATCAACATTTCATTCGTTTCGATGATCAACATTTCATTCGTTTCGATACAGAGTTCCCTCTTTTTGATGCTCATTTTCTCGTTACAATCAATATTTCCTTCGTTTCGATGCATATTTTCTTCATTTTGATGCTCCTTTTCTCGTTACGATCAACATTATCTTCGTTTCGATGAATATGTACTTCATTTTGATGTTCTTTTTCTTATTACGATCAACATTTCATTCGTTTCGATGCAGATTTCCTTCTTTTTTATGCTCGTTTTCTCGTTACGATCAACATTTCATTCGTTTCGATGCATATTTCCTTCATTTTAATGATCCTTTTCTCGTTACGATCAACATTTCCTTCGTTTCGATGCAAATTTACTTAATTTTGATGCTCGTTTTCTCGTTACGATCAATATTTCCTTCATTTCGATGCATATTTACTTCGTTTTGATGATCGTTTTCTTGTTATGATCAATATTTCCTTTGTTTCGATGCATATTTCCTTCATTTTGATGCTCCTTTTCTCGTTACGATCAACATTACCTTCGTTTCGATTCATATTTACTTCATTTTGATGTTCCTTTTCTTGTTACGATCAATATTTTATTCGTTTCGATTATCAATATTTCATTCATTTCGATGCAGATTTCCTTTTTTTTATGCTCGTTTTCTCGTTACGATCAATATTTCCTTCGTTTCGATGCATATTTCCTTCGTTTTGATTCTCATTTTCTCTTTACACTCAACATTACCTTCGTTTCGATGCATATTTACTTCATTTTTGATGCTCCTTTTCTCGTTACGATCAATATTTCCTTCGTTTCGATGCATATTTACTTCATTTTGATGCTCATTTTCTCATTACGATCAATATTTCATTCGTTTCTATGCAGATTTCCTTCTTTTTTATGCTCATTTTCTCGTTACGATCAATATTTCCGTCATTTCGTTGCATATTTCCTTTTTTTTGATGCTCGTTTTCTCGTTACGATCAATATTTCCTTCATTTCGATGCATATTTATTTCATTTTGATGCTCGTTTTCTCGTTACGATCAATATTTTCTTCGTTTCGATGCATATTTCCATCATTTTGATGCTCCTTTTCTTGTTACAATAAACATATCATTCGTTTCGATTATCAACATTTCATTCGTTTCGATGCAGATTTCCTTCTTTTTGATGCTCGTTTTCTCGTTACGATCAATATTTCCTTCGTTTCGATGCATATTTACTTCATTTTGATACTCCATTTCTCGTTACGATCAGTATTTCCTTCGTTTCTATTCATATTTACTTCATTTTGATGCTCATTTTTTCGTTACGATCAATATTTCCTTCGTTTCGATGCATATTTCCTTTATTTTGATGTTCCTTTTCTCGTTACGATCAACATTACCTTCGTTTTGATGCATATTTACTTCATTTTGATGTTCTTTTTCTTGTTATGATCAACATTTCATTCGTTTCGATGCAGATTTCCTTCTTTTTTATGCTCGTTTTCTCGTTACCATCAATATTTCCTTCGTTTCGATGCATATTTCCTTCGTTTTGATTCTCATTTTCTCTTTACGATCAATATTACCTTCGTTTCGATGCATATTTCCTTCATTTTGATGCTCTTTTTCTCGTTACGATCAACATTTCTTTCGTTTCGATGCTATTTACTTCATTTTGATACTCGTTTTCCCGTTACGATCAATATTTCCTTCATTTCGATGCATATTTACTTCATTTTGATGCTCGTTTTCTCGTTACGATCTATATTTCCTTCGTTTCGATGCATATTAACTTAATTTTGATGCTCGTTTTCACTTACGATCAATATTTCCTCCATTTTGATGCATATTTCCTTTATTTTGATGCTCCTTTTCTCGTTACGATCAACATTACCTTCGTTTCGATGCATATTTACTTCATTTTGATGTTTCTTTTCTTGTTACGATCAACATTTCATTCGTTTCGATGATCAACATTTCATTCGTTTCGATACAGAGTTCCCTCTTTTTAATGCTCATTTTTTCGTTACAATCAATATTTTCTTCGTTTCGATGCATATTTCCTTCATTTTGATGCTCCTTTTCTCGTTACGATCAACATTATCTTCGTTTCGATGCATATTTACTTCATTTTGATGTTCTTTTTCTTGTTACGATCAATATTTCATTCGTTTCGATGCAGAATCTTAAAAGTGTCCATTAATGGACTAAAACAAGCTTCAAGATCATGAAACATCCGTTTTGATGAGGTAATCCAGTGACATGGATCTAATCAATGATCGGATGGGTCTTGTGTATTGAAAAGAGTGATGGAAACGTGGTGGTATTTCTTGTACTATACGTAGATAGTATCTTGCTCATTGGAGACAATGAAAGAGTATTGTCGGGCTTATGGGTATGGTTGATAAAGCGGTATGAGATGAAGGACTTAAGAAGAGCAAAAATATCCTTTTGATCATGGTAATACGGATCACAAGAAAGGATGTTATGTTTATCTCAAGTTTCATATAATGATACGATCCTTACTCGTTTAGCATGTGAATTTATCTAAGTGAATGTGTCTTGTGACACAAAAGTAGATAAAGAAGATGAAAGCGGTTCCTTATGCTTCGGCAAATGAGGAAGCTTAATCTAAGGAATGTTATGCACGAGAGTGAATATCTGTTTTGCCGATGGCATGAACAGTGGGTATCAAGGTAACCCAAAACAAGAATGATGAACTGTGGTAAGACATATACTTATGTACCTGAAAAGGACTACAAACTATATGTGGGCTTACCGAACAGATTCACTAATTCTTATGGGTTACATAGATTCAGATTTTTCAAATCAGATAGGGACGACAGTAAATCCACCTCAAAGGTTATGCGTTTAATTTTAGGAAGTAGAGTCATAATATGGAGGAGTGTTATATAGAAATATATTTCAGACTCCGGATTCCATCATGGAAAGATGATAAATTGGACCCATGAGGCAGCCAAAGTATCTGTATGACTCTAGAAACTTCAAGATGGACTTCGAAGTGTTTCTAAGTTTGCCCAAGGATATCACAATTTATATTGATGATATTGGTGCAGTTGCAAACTTTAAGGAATCACAAGTCCATAAGGAAATTAAGCACATGGAGCGCGAGTACCACCTGTTACGAGAAATCGTATGATGAGGGGAAGGTTGTTGTCACCTAGATTGCATCGGATGATAACCTAGTAAATCCATTTACAAGGACCTTAAGGCGAGAGCTTTTGATGGTCGTGTAGTGGGAGTGGAAATCAGATGTATGGCAGAAGACATGACAGCATAGTCTTTTAGTATAAGTGGGAGATTGTTGGATTGTATACTAAAAGTTTAGCTTTTTGTATGAACAATGTTATAACAATTAATTTGAAATGAGAATCATATGATCAAATGATTGCATCTTATAATTTATTTATATGTTCGATGCAATAGTCCACTTACTTTATACTGTAGATAATATGTTGTGCGACAACACGCGGAAGATCATATTATCGGTTTCCTTATAAAGTATAAACAGATGCTCACAACCGAGATAGACGGGGACTCTCTATCGGGATGGTTGTAGTGTGGTTTGGTATTAGCTTGTCTTGGTTATAGAATCACATTAGTGCACTTGTGTGTATTGAGCAGGACCGTTTGAGATCGTTCGACTTATACTGACTTATAGGAGAACTTGATCTCAGTTATTATGGAAGTTCGTGCTCTTAATCCCTATATAATAACCTCGACACGTAGGGCAGTATGTATTTCTTTGATTCATCAATGGGTGAGATTTACATCTAATTAAATCAACAAACTCGATGAGTTGGGAAGTAGTGCTGTCTCTATGGTGTGCTGTTGATTGTAGAAGGAATCCGTGTCCGTCATAGGTTGATGATGTCCCCTTGAGGAGCTCATAAGGATTATCATGTAAACCCTGCAGGTGGAATTTATTCCGGCATGATAATGAGATTGAGTGGTACTACTCTTGGATGAGATATTAATTAATTGAGTTGTCAGTAACTTAAATTAATTAATGGACATTGTATATCTTAAACATGGGGAGACTAACGGGCTCATAATAAGAAGGAGCCCAAAACGTAATTTTGGGATTGGTACGGTAGTGCAATAATAATATTTTAGTAGAATATATTATTATTATTGGACTTAAGTATAAGCTTTGGGCTAAGCTTGGATACTTAAGCCCAATGGAGGCCCAACCCAATTTCTCCTCCTGGTCCCTGCTGTAGCCCATGTATATAAGTCACCTCAGCTTATCTGGAACCCTAATCTAATCTAACTGATGATTCACGTGTGATGAGGGTTGAGAGCAGATTGAGGAGGTCTCGTAGATCGTCGCCCATGTTGGATTGTATACTAAAAGTCTAGCTTTAGTATGAACAATGTCATAACAATATTTGAATTGAGAATCATTGATCAAATGATTGCATCTTATAATTTATTTTATATGCATGATGCAATAGTCCATTTACTTTATACTGTAGATAATATGTTGTGCGACAACACGCGGAAGATCATATTATCGGTTTCCTTATAAAGTATAAACAGATGCTCACAACTGAGATAGACGGGGACTCTCTATCGGTATGGTTGTAGTGTGGTTTGGTATTAGCTTGTCTTGGCTATAGAATCACATTAGTGCACTTGTGTGTATTGAGCAGGACCGCCTGAGATCGTTCGACTTATACTGACTTATAGAAGAACTTGATCTCTGTTATTATGGAAGTTCGTGCTCTTAATCCCTATACAATAACCTCGACACGTAGGACAGTATGTATTTCTTTGATTCATCAATGGGTGAGATTTATATGTATTAAATCAACAAACTCGGTGAGTTGGGAAGTAGTGCTGTATCTATGGTGTGCTGTTGATTGTAGAAGGAATCCATGTCCGTCATAGGTTGATGATGTCCCCTTGAGGAGCTCATAAGGTTTATCATGTAAATCTTGCAAGTGGATTAATTTCCGGCATGATAATAAGGTTGAGTGGTACTACTCTCGGATGAGATATTAATTAATTTGAGTTGTTAGTAACTTAATTAATTAATGGACATTGAATATCTTAAACATGGGGAGACTATCGGGCTTATAATAAGAAGGAGCCCAGAACATAATTTTGGGATTGGACGGGTAGTGCAGTAATAATATTTTAGTGGACTATATTATTATTATTGGATTTAATTAAAAGCTTTGGGCTAAGCTTGGTTAATTAAATTCAATTGAGGCCCAGCCCAATTTCTCCTCCTGGTCCCTGCTGTAGCCCAATATATAAGTGAACTCAGCTTCCTGGAACCCTAAGATTATTCCTGCGCCTCTTTTGGTGAGAGAAGGGAAGAGAAGCAGATTGAGAGATCCTGCAGACTGTTGCCCACACAACAGCAGGATCACACTTGGGACATACAGCAGAAGATCGAGAGGTGGTTCTCTGCAACGATCAACCTCTACACCAACCCAGAAGTACGGTAAACACATAATTGCTTCCGCTGATTTTATTTACTTGTTTTACTAACGATCACGTTGATCCGCACGATCCAATTGCCAACAATTGGTATCAGAGCGTTGGTTTCGTGGTGAGACGTGAGACGTTTGGTATAGTTTGAGCCTTTCGTGTGTTGATTGTCTTATTGATAGCATGTATAATAGTTTTTTTTTGTGATTATGTGACTTAATCTGTTAATTATCGCAAGAAAAAAAAAACTAGGGTATAGTTTTTATGCTTGAAACCCAATTTGCTATCCTTTATCGCTGCGGTCAAACATGCACGAAAGAAAGAAACAACCATATCGTGAATGGCATACACGTTGCGTGTTCGTCGTCCCATGGGGCAATCGACTGATGACTGCAATTGCCCTTGAGAGCGTCGATCACATCTGGATGAACACGATTGCTGGGCGGCAAGACATGGAACCTGATGAACGCGACGGTGGCTGAAACGCCGAACCAGACGACGGTCGAATCAGACTGGTGGGTTCAGACGACCGCTATAGTTTGATGGTGCTGCAGGAGCTTCACGGCGGGTCTGAACGTGTTTCCATTGGGTCTAGATGAAGCCTCCACTAATTCTGGAGCGTGTCTTCCCTCTTTTCGATCGAGTCTTCGCAGGTTCAGGGCGTGTCTGATCCTGGCAGTTTCGGATGAGTCGTCGGCGGCGAGATCGCGACGATGGTTGTCGCTGCAGACTGGTGCTCCCGGGGAGATTCGACTGTAGCAACAGGCTGCATCCATGGGAATTTCCCGGCGAGACACAGGAAGCTTTCGATCGGTTCTCGGCATTTCCGGGGTGAGTCGCAGTGATCGCCAGCCTCGCCTGAATCTTCTGCGGGCGGAAGAGTACTTGGTAGGAGGCGCGACTGTTAGCCGGCGTGTGGAACCAGATGGCGGCCGGCGAGACAGGCTAGGCCATGTCTTGCACACGGGCGCTGCTGGTTTGCCTGGGGTGCAGTGCAAGCGTGTCTCCGGTGGGCTGACAGCACGACAGTGCGCTGATGGCGCGACGCCGATGGTCTGTGGGCGCGGCCGCCGGCTGCTGCTGCGCCAAGTTGCGCCGGTGTTGCTCCGTGTGGTTGTTGCGGCTGGTGTGTTAATAAGGGCAGCGTTGATGGTCTTAAAATTGGGCCTATTTTCTTTTAATTGGTTTTGGGCTGCTGGGCCCAATTTTATTAAGGAGTTTATGGGCCCATATTTAATTGAGGGTGCTATTAGGCTGGCAGGTTTATTTAAGGGGCCCAAATTCAGTAATATATTAGGGGCTGCTCATTTATTTAATTTGGTTTTGGGCTTTTGGGCTCAAATTTTAATTAAATGGTAATGGGCTGCTGCACCAATATTAATTGCTGGTTTTAATTAATTGTGGGTAATGGGCCAAGCATGATAAATTAGTTATTTATTAATGGGCTTGATTAATTATTTTTGGGTTGAGTATATGGGTCATGGATAATGGGCTTGATTAATTATTTGATCTGCTGCTCATTTTGTGCTTATTTGTTGCTCTAGGGCCCAATTAATTGATCCACCATTTATGCAATTAATTATGATATATAACTGATTTAATTGTTTTAACTTGACAATTAATTGTTATATATGAAAGGCATGTTCTATGTGATTTATTTATTTAAATTGCTGTTAATAGAAGCATGTCTAAGTTGTATATTTTATTCTGGAATATTATATACATGTTAAAAACCCTCGGTAATTAAATAACTAAGTGGGAGAGGGGATTGGTAATAAATTCTCGCGGCCTCCATTATTGGTTTGTTAGCAATGTGAATAGACTTGCGCGTCGGCATTAAAGCCTTCCTCCCCATCGGATGAGTTTATTCATGGATTGCTGGAACAGACTTCATTAAATAATTACGTTTGTAATGTGATGCATATGAACTTGCGCGTTGGCTTAGACATTCCTCCCTATCGGATGAGTTTATATGCGGTTCACTGGTACAGACTTGTAATTGATAATCGTAGGAAGTTATCCGAGTGCGTGTGTACTTCTCCATCTGTAAGGCACACAAACTTGGGCCGCGGACTTGGGATTAAATAATGGTGTACACTTAGATGTAAATAATAAGTATCCTCCCCATCGGAGTCACTGCTTTTATTTGCATGGCTAAAGAGGAACCGACTATTAATTATTTTGTCATAAAGTTAGGTTGACAAATGAAATTAATGGGTAAAACCTTCTCTTGTAAATGTTCGGGTTTGTAAACGTCCACACTATCGTGGCTTGCAGACTCACGGTGCTTGAGATGTCGGTGAATTTTATTTTATATTGTTTTGAGGGAATCGATATAAAAGAATAAAATTCGAAGATTTGATCGGTAAATTTATTTGTGATTCTCTGGATTTCGAATGGTTTTATTTCACTAATTGTTAACTAAAAGACATTATATTTACTTGTCCATATTAACTGATTAGAGAAGAATCTTGGTTTGAAAATTACTGCTTAAGAAAATACATGTGTATTCTCACCAAGGACGTCTCATGATGCCTATTAAAGTCTCTAGTGAAGAGATGAGAGGTTCATAGAAATATGATGGTCTCATGTAACTCTTCGGATACTTGAGTAAATTAAAAAGGCAGAAGATCATGGTTCAATTGATGAATGAATTGGAAAAGCTTGGAATAGAAATTGAAAGGGAAACATAAATCAATTTATTCTTCACAATTTGCCTGGATGTTTTGAGCAAGTTCTACCTGAAATACGAGAGATTGTATATGGTGGGAAACTTCTAACAAAACATATGGCAAAAGAAAGCCAATTTTTCATCATGATCTGAACAAGGTTAATATCTTATTTACTAATGGTTTAAACATGATTAGTGATGGCATCTACTGACACGAAGTATGTAGATACTGGAATCACTAAATGTTTATCACTGAGTAAGGATAAGATTGTTAATAACATGGGTAAAACTACAAAGGTAGTGGCTATTGCAGTGGGAGTTATTTATTTATCTCATGATAAGAATAAACGATGGATTATGAGAAATTGTCTTTACGTACGTTTCATAGAAAGAATTTAATTTTGGTTTCTATGCATTAACGGATGGATACTTCATTTCATTTAAACGACATGGTCATAGTAATGAGGAATGAGGCTATAATCCGTTAAAGTACGTTGGTGGATAATTTGGATACTCTTGAATCATGCACATCCCACAGATGCAATAAATAGTAATTAAATAATGCATCTTCTAATATTAGTAAGAGAAAGGAACCTTCGGAAATGAACTAAACATACATTTGGCGTCTATGACTAATTCATTTTACTTGAGTAGGATTCAAAAGTTGATAGCCGATAGACCGTAAGGTTTATCTGAAGTGGAAACTATCGGACTTGCGAATCTTGCTTGGAAGTAAAATTGATTAACTGCCTTTTCAAGGCTGTGGGGAGTAGAGCCAAAGATATATATGTTGGAATTAGTTCATTCTGATTCAAGCAAACCTAATATTATCCAGGCGAGAGGTGGTTATGAATATTCGAAGATTATTCTGGAAATCGATATATTTATTTGATGCACTGCATGTCTAAGTTCTTGGATTAATTCAAGAATTGTAAGGCTGGTACAGTGAAGCGTCATGGAAAATATATAATATCATTACGATTCAATCGTGATGATGAAAACCTCTTAGGATAGTTAGGAACTTATAATCAGAAGTTGAGATTAAATCTCAAGTTGACTACACCGGGCATGCCCCAGCTGAATGGTGTGGTGGGTAGAAGGTATTAGGCTCTTATGGTTATGATTAGATAGATGATGAATTATTTGGAATAATTAAATTCATTTTATGGATATGCCCTAGATACAGTAATTCGTGAAACGTTTGTCTGTATATGGGATATCCTAGAAAAATGGAGGGTGATTTATTTAGTCCAAAAGATCGAAGGATAATTGTTAACTCAATAACTAGATTTTTGGAAAAGGACTATGTAATAAATCACAAACCCATGTATAAGTTGTTCTAAAGGAAGTGAGAAGAAAACACTAAGTATAAGTACCAAGTGTACAAGAGGATATACCACAAGGTAAACTGCAACGCGTGTCACTTCTGATACACAATTACATGTAGTGCCTTGTCGTAGTGGGAGGGTTGTGTGACAACCCATAAATATATGTTTTGGGAGAGTCGTGAGACTTGATCCCTAGTGAACATGATATTATCCCACGGATACGACATAGCACTACAAGATTAAAATGTGGAATCTTAGTAAGGTGCAATGAATGTTGAAATAGAATCTACGGATTCTAAATTAAGTCTGGAGCTTGAAAGATCACTAAAATGGTGTAAAAGCCATTGCAAGTGATCATAGGAAATAAAAGAGGATCATACAGAAAGGTGAAAACCTTGGAAGCAAAGCTTGTTGCGAAAAGGTGTACTAAAAAAGAAATGGTTCGATTATGAGGGAACATATTCGCTGGTAGCTATGCTTAAATTGATCCGGATTCTTTTATTTATTGCTGCTCATATTGAATTATGAGGGACAGCAAATAGATGTCAAGACAGCTTTCCTGATTGGAAGTCTTGAGGAAAATATCTATGTGAAGCAACCAGAGTGATTCATTGCAAAGTACTAATAGGATTTTGATAGTAAGCTTAAAAGTGTCCAGCGATGGACTGAAGCAAGCTTTGAGATCGTGAAGCATCTGTTTTGATTAGGTAATCCAGTGGCACGGATTTAAATCAATCAGCGGATGTATCTTGTGTATTGTAAAGAGTGACAGAAACGTGGTGGTGTTTTTTATACTATACGTAGATAGTATCTTGCTCATTGGAGACAATGAAAGAGTATTATCGGGCGTATGGGTACGGTTAATAAAGCGGTAGATATGAAGGACTTAAGAAAGGCAAAATATATCCTTTTGATCACGGTAATACGGATCACAAGAAAGGATATTATGCTTATCTCAAGTTTCATAAAATGATACAGTTCATACTCGTTTAGCATGTAAATTTATCTAAGTGAATGTGTCTTTGAGACACAAGAAGAAGATAAAAAGGATGAAAGCGGTTCCTTGTGCTTCGGCGAATAAGGAAGCTTAATCTAAGGAATGCTATGAACGATATTGGATATCTGTTTTGCTGAATGCATGAACAGTGGGTATCAACGTAATCCGGAACAAGAATGATGAACTGTGGTAAGACATTTATAAAGTGCCTGAGAAGGACTGGAAATTATATGTGGACTTACTGGACAGATTCACTGCTTCTTATGGATTACGTATATTCAGTTTTTTTAGTCAGATTGGACGGCAGTAAATTCTCCTCAAAGGTTATGTGTTTAATCTTAGGAAGTAAAGTCATAATGTGGAGGAGTGTTATATAGAAATATATTTCAGACTCCGGACTCCATCATGGAAAGATGATGAATTGGAGCCTATGAGGCAGCCAAAGTATCTATATGACTCTAGAGACTTCATGATGGACTTTGAAGTGTTTCTAAGTTTGCCCAAGGTAATCACAATTTACATTGTTGATATTGGTGCAGTTGCAAACTTGAAAAAATCACAAGTCCATAAGGAAATTAAACACATGGAGCGCGAGTACCACCTGTTACGAGAAATCGTATGATGAGGGGAAGGTTGTTGTCGCCTAGATTGCATCGGATGATGACCTAGTAAACCATTTACAAGGACCTTAAGGCGAGAGTTTTTAATGGTCGTGTAGTGGGAGTAGGAATCAGATGTATGGCAGAAGACATGACAGCATAGTCTTTTAGTATAAGTGGGAGATTGTTGGATTGTATACTAAAAGTCTAGCTTTAGTATGAACAATGTCATAACAATATTTGAATTGAGAATCATTGATCAAATGATTGCATCTTATAATTTATTTTATATGCATGATGCAATAGTCCATTTACTTTATACTGTAGATAATATGTTGTGCGACAACACGCGGAAGATCATATTATCGGTTTCCTTATAAAGTATAAACAGATGCTCACAACTGAGATAGACGGGGACTCTCTATCGGTATGGTTGTAGTGTGGTTTGGTATTAGCTTGTCTTGGCTATAGAATCACATTAGTGCACTTGTGTGTATTGAGCAGGACCGCCTGAGATCGTTCGACTTATACTGACTTATAGAAGAACTTGATCTCTGTTATTATGGAAGTTCGTGCTCTTAATCCCTATACAATAACCTCGACACGTAGGGCAGTATGTATTTCTTTGATTCATCAATTGGTGAGATTTATATGTATTAAATCAACAAACTCGGTGAGTTGGGAAGTAGTGTTGTATCTATGGTGTGCTGTTGATTGTAGAAGGAATCCATGTCCGTCATAGGTTGATGATGTCCCCTTGAGGAGCTCATAAGGTTTATCATGTAAATCTTGCAAGTGGATTAATTTCCGGCATGATAATAAGGTTGAGTGGTACTACTCTCGGATGAGATATTAATTAATTTGAGTTGTCAGTAACTTAATTAATTAATGGACATTGAATATCTTAAACATGGGGAGACTATCGGGCTTATAATAAGAAGGAGCCCAGAACATAATTTTGGGATTGGACGGGTAGTGCAGTAATAATATTTTAGTGGACTATATTATTATTATTGGATTTAATTAAAAGCTTTGGGCTAAGCTTGGTTAATTAAATTCAATTGAGGCCCAGCCCAATTTCTCCTCCTGGTCCCTACTGTAGCCCAATATATAAGTGAACTCAGCTTCCTGGAACCCTAAGATTATTCCTGCGCCTCTTTTGGTGAGAGAAGGGAAGAGAAGCAGATTGAGAGATCCTGCAGACTGTTGCCCACACAACAGCAGGATCACACTTGGGACATACAGCAGAAGATCGAGAGGTGGTTCTCTGCAACGATCAACCTCTACACCAACCCAGAAGTACGGTAAACACATAATTGCTTCCGCTGATTTTGTTTACTTGTTTTACTAACGATCACGTTGATCCGCACGATCCAATTGCCAACAGCCCACACGACGTCGAGATCGGACTTGGGACATACAGCAGAAGACCGGAAGGTAGTTTGCTGCTGCTGTCTGCCACCTTGCGAAATTGATATAAAATCGTAAAGTGCTCAGAATTTGATGATCAATATACTGACGGAAAGCCCTCGAAGAGAGGATTGTCAGAACACAAAGATCACTCAATTCTGACATCAGACGAGGAAGTTATCACCATTCTCGTGGGACTGCGCAGGCTACCTGCGAGAATCAATCTTCATCAACATACCCTGGTGAACGGTAATCGTTTCTATGATTTATTGCTTCCGCTGTGATATGATAGAAACGCATGTATCCTAATGGGTCACGTTAGCTAAACGATCGAGTGCCAACATGTTGCGTATTCCAGGCGGGTACTGCTTTTTCCGAGGTGGGTCTGGAGGGATCCCTGTCGACTCCAAGCCGGATTCAGGGCCAGTCCTTCTACCGCCAGGAAGGATCCGAATTCTCCTCTGATTAAGTCTGGTTTTGTTTTGGTCATCGGCGCTGATAATTGTGAACAACCCCAAGACTTGGGTAATCGAAGGAGATGGCAACAGGCATGTTTTTGATCGTGTCTTCTGTCGAATCCTTAGTGAACTTGTCGATGTTCGTCGGCGGCTGTACTGGAAGGAGGCGAGATAGTGACTCGACGACCGATGGCTGGTGGCTGCCTGATGCCAGTACGGTTGCAGTCGATGGCGCTGCTGGATGGTCGGAGTGCGGAGCTCGCATGACTGACGGCTGACGGTGCGGCTCCGATGGGCCGTGGGCGCATCAGCCGGCAGTGGTGGTGCCAGGTAGCTCCGGTGATTGCTCGGTAAGGAAGACATGGCGGCTGGAGTGAAATAGGGCAGCAGCAGATAGACATGGAATAGGCTGCCCCTTTGGGCTTGGATTCAAATTTGATTTTGGGTTGTGGGCTTAATTCCTTTAGTTTGCTGTTGGACCTTGTTTTTCAGCTGGGCCTGTTTGATATGCATGCATTAGGTCTTATTTCTCTAATTTGGTTTTGGGCTAATGGCCCAATTTTTATTGGAGTGTTATTGGGCTGTGCTGATGGGCTCTATTCCATTTAATTTGGTTTTGGGCCTGCTGGGTTGTTTTTTAATAATTCAGCTGGTTTTGGGCCCAATTTTAATTAAATGGTAATGGGCTGCTGGGCCATTTATTATTGCTATATTTAATTAATTGTGGAATTGTTGTTGGGCCAAGGTTAAATATTGGGCTAGACCTTAATGAAGAAATTGGCAGGGTAAATGGGCTTAATTATTTTATTAATGGGTTGCTCATTTTATGCTAATAAAGTTTGGGTCAGCGGGGCCTATTTAATTGATCCAACATTTTATACAATTAATTAATGTTATATAACTAATTAATTGATTTAATTATCAATTATTGTTGTATATGTGAAAGGCATGTTCTATGTGATTTATTTATTTAAATTGCTGTTAATAGAAGCATGTCTAGGTTGTATATTTTATTCCTGAATATTATATGCATGTTAAAAACCCTCGGTATTAAATAACTAAGTGGGAGAGGGGATTGTTAATTAATTTCTGCGGCCTCCATTATTAGTTTGTAAGTGATGTGAGTAAACTTGCGTGTTGGCAATAGGCCTTCCTCCCTAACGGATGAGTTTATTCACGGATCACTAGTACAAACTTCATTAAATAATTATTGTTTGTAATGTGGCGCATAAACTTGCGTGTTGGCAATAGGCCTTCCTCCCTAACGGATGAGTTTGTGTGCGGTTCACTAGTGCAAACTAATAATTGATGATTGTAGGAAGCTATCCGAGCGCGTGTGTACTTCTCCAACTGTAAGGCACACAAGCTCGCGCAGTGGACTTGGGATCAAATAATGGTGTACACTTAGGTGTAAATAATTAGTATCCTCCCCAACAGAGTCACTGCTATTATTTGCATGGCTAAAGAGGAACCGACTATTAATTATTATGTCATAAAGTTAGGTTGACAAATGAAATTAATGGGTAAAACCTTCTCTTGTAAATGTTTGGGTTTGTAAACGTCCACACTAACGTGGCTTGCAGACTCACGGTGCTTGAGATGTCGGTGAATTTTATTTTTATATTGTTTTGAGGGAATCAATATAAAAGGATAAAATTCGAAGATTTGATCGGAATATTTATTTGTGATTCTCTGAATTTCGAATGGTTTTATTTCACTAATTGTTAACTAAAAGACATTATATTTACTCGTCCAAATTAAATGATTAGAAAAGAATCTTGGTTTTGAATTTTACTGCTTAAGAAATATACATGTGTGTTCTCACAAAGGACGTCTCATGATGCATATTAAAGTTTCTAGTGAAGAGATGAGAGGTTCATAGAAATATGATGGTCTCATGTAACTCTTTGGATACTTGAGTAATTTAAAAGGCGCAAGATCATGATAGAATCTGATGAATGAATTGGAAATAGATGGAATAGAAGTTGAAGGGGAAACCTAAGTCAATTTTATTTTCCATAATTGCCTAGATGTTTTGAGTAAGTTCCACCTGAATCACAAGAAAGGATGTATATGGTGGGAAACTTCTGACAAAACATGTGGAATAGGAAAGCCAATTTCATCATAATGTGAACAAGTTTAATATCTTATTCACTAGTTGTTTAAATATGATTAGTGATGGCATCTACAGACACGAAGTGTGTAGATACTGGAATCACTAAATGTTTATCACTAAGAAAGGATAAGATTATTATAACATGGGTAAAACTACATAGGTAGTGACTATTGCAGTGGGAGTTGTTTATTTATCTCATGATAAGAATAAACGATTGATTATGAGAAATTGTCTTTACGTACGTTTCATAGAAAGAATTTGATTTCAGTTTCTATGCATTAACGGATGGATACTTCATTTCATTTAAATGACATGGTCATAGTAATGAGAAATGAGGCAATAATCCGTTAAAGTACGTTGGTGGATAATATGTATACTCTTGAATCATGTACATCCCACAGATGCAACAGATAGTAATTAATAATGCATCTTCTAATATTAGTAAGAGAAAGGAACCTTCAAAGATGAACTAAACATACATTTGGCGTCTAAGACTAGTTCATTTTACTTGAGTAGGATTCAAAAGTTGATAGCCGATAGACCGTAAGGTTTATCTGAAGTGGAAACTATCGGACTTGCGAGTCTTGCTTGGAAGTAAAAATGATTAACTGCCTTTTCAAGGCTGTGGGGTGTAGAGCCAAAGATATATATGTTGGAATTAGTTCATTCTGATTCAAGCGAACCTAACATTATCCAGGCGAGAGGTGGTTATGAATATTCAAAGATTATTCTGGAAACCAATATATTTATTTGATGCACTGCATGTCTAAGTTCTTTGATTAATTCAAGAATTACAAGGATGGTACAGTGAAGCGTCATGGAAAATATATTAAGTCATTACGATTTAATCGTGATGGCGAATACTTCTTGGGATAGTTAGGAGCTATTAATCAGAAGTTGAGATTAAATCTCAAGTTAACTACACCGGGCTTGCCCCAACTGAATGATGTGGTGGGTAGAAGGTATAAGGCTCTTATGGTTATGATTAGATAGATGATGAATTATTTGGAATAATTAAATTCATTTTATGGATATGCCCTAGATACAGTAATTCGTGAGACGTTTGTCTGTATATGGGATATCCTAGAAAAATAGAGGGTGATTTATTTAGTCCAAAAGATCGAAGGGTAATTGTTAACACAATAACTAGATTTTTGGAAAAAGGACTATGTAATAAATCACAAAACCCATGTATGAGTTGTTCTAAAGGAAGTGGGAGGAAAACACGAAGTAAAAGTACCAAGTGTACAAGAGGATATACCACAAGGTAAACTGCAACGCATGTCATGTCTGATACACAATTACATGTAGTGCCTTGTCATAGTGGGAGGGGTGTTTGACAACCCATAAATATATGTTTTGGGCGAGTCGTGAGACTTGATCCCTAGTAAACATGGTATTGTCCCACGGATACGACGCAGCACTACAAGATGAAAATGCGGAATCTTAGCAAGATGCAATGAATGTTGAAATAGAATCTACGGATTCTATATTAAGTCTGGGAACTTGAATGACCACTAAATGGTGTAAAAGCCATTGCAAGTGGTCAAAGGAAATAAAAGAGGATCATATGGAAAGGTGAAAACCTTGGAAGCAAAGCTTGTTGCGAAAAAGTGTACTCAGAAAGAAATGGTTCGATTATGAGAAAACATGTTCGCTGGTAGCTATGCTTAAATTGATCCGGATTCTTTTATTTATTGATGCTCATATTGAACTATGAGGAACAGCAAATAGATGTCAAGACAGCTTTCCTGATTGGAAGTCTTGAGGAAAACATCTATGTGAAGCAACCAGAGAAATTCATTGCAAAGTGCTAATAGCATTTTTGATAGTAAGCTTAAAAGTGTCCAGCGATGGACTAAAGTAAGCTTTAAGATCGTGAAGCATCTGTTTTGATTAGGTAATCCAGTGGCATGGATTTAAATCAATGAGCGGATGAGTCTTGTGTGTTGTAAAGAGTGACAGAAACGTGGTGGTATTTTTTATACTATTCGTAGATAGTATCTTGCTCATTGGAGACAATGAAAGAGTATTATCGGGCGTATGGGTACGGTTAATAAAGCGGTAGAGATGAAGGACTTAAGAAAGGCAAAATATATCCTTTTGATCACGGTAATACGGATCACAAGAAAGGATGTTATGCTTATCTCAAGTTTCATAAAATGATACAGTCCATACTCGTTTAGCATGTGAATTTATCTAAGTGAATGTGTCTTTGAGACACAAGAAGAAGATAAAGAGGATGAAAGCGGTTCCTTATGCTTTGGCGAATAAGGAAGCTTAATCTAAGGAATGCTATGAACGATGTTGGATATTTGTTTTGCTGGATGCATGAACAGTGGGTATCAACGTAACCCAAAACAAGAATGATGAACTGCGGTAAGACATATATGAAGTGCCTGAGAAGGACTGAAAATTATATGTAGACTTACTGAGCAGATTCACTGCTTCTTTTGGATTACATAGATTCTATTTTTTAGTCAGATTGGACTGTAGTAAATTCTCCTCAAAGGTTATGTGTTTAATCTTAAGAAGTAGAGTCATAATGTGGAGGAGTGTTATATAGAAATATATTTCAGACTCCGGATTCCATCATGGAAAGATGATAAATTGGAGCCTATGAGGCAGCCAAAGTATCTATATGACTCTAGAGACTTCATGATGGACTTTGAAGTGTTTCTAAGTTTGCCCAAGATAATCACAATTTATATTGATGATATTGGTGCAGTTACAAACTTGAAGGAATCACGAGTCCATAAGGCAATTAAACACATGGAGCGTGAGTACCACCTGTTACGAGAAATCGTACGATGAGGGGAAGGTTATTGTCACCTAGATTGCATCGGATGATGACCTAGTAAATCCATTTACAAGGACCTTAAGGCGAGAGCTTTTAATGGTCGTGTAGTGGGAGTAGGAATCAGATGTATGGCGGAAGACATGACAGCATAGTCTTTTAGTATAAGTGGGAGATTGTTGGATTGTATACTAAAAGTCAAGCTTTAGTATGAACAATGTTATAACAATATTTGAAATGAGAATCATATGATCATATGATTGCATCTTATAATTTATTTTATATGCATGATGCAATAGTCCATTTACTTTATACTGTAGATAATATGTTGTGCGACAACACGCGGAAGATCATATTATCGGTTTTCTTGTAAAGTATAAACAGATGCTCACAACCGAGATAGACGGGGACTCTCTATCGGTATGGTTGTAGTGTGGTTCGGTATTAGCTTGCCTTGGCTATAGAATCACATTAGTGCACTCGTGTGTATTGAGTAGGATCGCTTGAGATCGTTCTTCTTACACTGACTAGATAGTAGAACTTGATCTCTGTTATTATGGAAGTTCATGCTCTTAATCCCTATACAATAACCTCGACACGTAGGGTAATATATATTTTTTTGATTCATCAATGGGTGAGATTTATAAGTATTAAATCAATAAACTCGGTGAGTTGGGAAATATTGCTGTATCTATGGTGTGCTGTTGATTGTAGAAGGAATCCATGTCCGACATAGGTTGATGATGTCCCCTTGAGGAGCTCATAAGGTTTATCATGTAAATCTTGCAAGTGGATTAATTTCCGGCATGATAATAAGGTTGAGTGGTACTACTCTCGGATGAGATATTAATTAGTTTGAGTTGTCAGTAACTTAATTAATTAATGAATATTGTATATCTTAAACATGGGGAGACTTCGGGCTCATAATAAGAAGGAGCCCAAAACGTAATTTTGGGTTGGAGTGGGTAGTGCAGTAATAATAATTTAGTGGAATTTATTATTATTATTGGATTAAATATAAGCTTTGGGCTAAGCTTGGATATTTAATCCAATGGAGGCCCAACTCCAATTCTCCTCCTGATCCCTGCTGTAGCCCAGTATATAAGTGAACTCAGCCTCATGGAACCCTAAGAATTCCTGCGCTTCTTTTGACGTAAGTTAGGGAAAGAAGCAGATTGAGAGATCCTGCAGACTGTTGCCCATACAACAGCAGGATCACACTTGGGACATACAGTAGAAGATCAGAGGTAGTTCTCTACAGATCATCCTCTACACCAACCCAGAAGTACGGTAAACGTTTATATTCGCTTCCGCTGATTTTGTTTACCTGTTATCCTAACGATCACGTTGAACCGCACGATCCAATTGCCAACACTTTTGACTTCAAAACTGCTTTTTCTGTCAAAACTCATGAAGAGACAATTTCAATTCAAAAAGAATTTCAAAGTTTACCACTTCTTTCTAATGTTTCTATTCGAAAATATTTAGAGAAGAAATTTAGATATATTCATTTTGGTTTAATTCAAGTTTCTATCAAACCCCTTGTTCATATTGGTGTTGATGCTCATGTTTATCTCGCTCTTAGGGATAACAGATTAAAAAGATACAAATCTTCTTTACTTGCTATGATTCAAATAAATATTTACAATAGTTCGATTTATTTCAGTTGTGCTCCTAAGTTATGTCTTCACAGCTCAATTCAAAATTTCATTATGCATCCAACTTCTAAAGAAGAAACTGTTATGCTTCACATAGAAGCATATAGTTCAAATTCCTTTGTCCCCAAAAGACTCAAGTGGAATGAAATAACTATTCCCACTAAATTTATAATCAATAATCCTCAAATACCAAGATGAATAGAAAGGCACGAAGTCTCCGAAATAGAGGAAGAGTCTGATGGAAGAATACTTCTTAGATTCAACTCTTTGAGACAGAATGATGTTGTTCCCAACATCAGGATTCAAGAAATCAATTATCGTTCCTCCTTTTCTGATAACTCTAGTTATCAAAACCATAAAGTCAATTTCAAAACTCCTATTCCTTCTTACCAGGAATATTTTAACCCAAGTTCCCCTACTGCTTCTCAAATGGAAAATTCTATTTCTATGATTTTTTCTGAAAACTTTACTCCAAATTTTAAATATCTTTATAAAAATTTCAGTGATGAAACAATTAGAAAAGATTGGTTTTTTATAATTTGATAAAGAATTTCGAATAAAATTAAATAATATTTGGAAAAAAGAACTTCAAAACAAATATTAGTCAAACATTTCTCTTTTAAACTGGTTTGACAATATTAGTATGAATATCAGACCAAGGGTCAGGATTTTTTTTTTAATCTTTGAAAAAGAGGTTGGCAAATAATTCTGAGCTTAGGAAAGAAATCTGACACATAATTCAGACATCCTAAAAATATTTGTAATTGATTTTTCTCTTTCATCTCATTAGGAAATTTATCAGCAAATTCTATAGCTCTTGAAATAGGTTTAATAGTACCTTTTGAAATATCATAACCCAAAAATCTAACTTTTGTTTGAAAAAGCTTAATTTTGGGAGCAGAAATAACTAAACCATTAATTTTGCAAATATAAAGAAAAGTTTTGAGATGTTTGAAATGCTGTTCTATATTTTGAGAAAATATCAGAATATCATCAATATACACATTAGAAAAATCAGAATAATCATTGAAAATATCATTCATAATATTTTGAAATCCAAAAGGTGTATTTTTCAATCCAAAAGGCATTACATTCCATTCGTAATGTCCAAAAGGGACTGTAAAAGCAGTTTTGTATTTGTCTTCTCTGATCTGTATCTGCCAAAAGCCAAACTTAAGAAGATCATTGAGAGGTTTGTAGTTGATGACGAGTCTGGGGACTCCACGTTCCTTCTCTGCTTGATTATTAACATAGAAGGCAGGATAACTACAAGGTGACTTAGATGGCCTTATGAGTTTTTTGGTAAGAAGGGATTTGATTTCTTCTTTACAAATGTTAAGAAGATTATGATTCATTTGAATGGGTCTTGCTTTTTTTATTATAAATTTTCATTGAAACCAGTAATATAAGGTAAAGAAACAATATCTTCTTTCTTTCCCAGAAAGCATTGGGAAGGTTAGAGCATACTTCATTTTTCAAAATCTTTTCAAAATCTAAAATTTTATTTTGAATATCTTTTTTGAGAAGTTCTTTCTCAATACAAAAATAAGAAACTTCTTCTTTGAGAAAGTCTATGTGAGATTTTCTGAACTCAATAGTATTTATTTGAGAAATATAATAATTTTGAAGAAGAGAGACTTCTCTTTCTTTAATAGGATTAACAAAATTAAAATGAATATCTTTTTCCATGATATTGGTAGTAATACCAGTACATCAACTTTGAAAGGATAAATTATAGCCAAGACGGGATTTCCTAAAATAATATCTTGACTCAAATTTTTGACAAGAATGAAATTGGTTTTGAAACAATAACCATTATTGAAAATAAAAGCTTTTGAAAGTTTGTACTTAATATGAAGAGGAGTATCATTAGCAGCTACAAGCCTTTCATTAGTTTTTTCATAATAAATTGAAGGAATAAGTACTTCTCTTATGCAATTCTGATCAGCTCCACTATCTATAAGACAAGAAACATTGATCTGAAAGTCATCAATAATCAAATTTATAATTGAATACCATTTTTGAAAAGTTATATGTTCGATAGTTTGGATAGCTTCATTGTCTGAAGTATCATGAGTAGTATCAATCACTTGATTTTTTGAAGAGCTTTCAGGAATATCTTTTTCAGAAATATTTTTGAAAATATATAATCTGGTTTCTAAATTCAAATCTTTGGAATGAAGATTATTAATCTCAGAATAGAGGTTTTGAATCTCAGCTTTTAGAGTATTAATATCTCGCTGAAGATCATTAATAGTAATATCCATTTTGATTAAAGAAGAGGAAGGAGCTTTATTGAAAAGTTTTGAAATACTGAATGGTTCAATAATAACAGGAGGTTTTTCTTTATTAGGAGGATGATTGCTAAGAACAATATCCCTTAATCTATGAAAATATTTTTATTTTTCTTCTAGATCAGGAACTTTGTCGATGAGGTCGAACAAGAGTTCTTGTTCTGTCTTCTCCTTAGAAATGACATTTATGTTTAATGGACAGAATCCATGACAAGAAGACTTGCCATGGGAAAAGAGTTGTCGCACCGGAGAGAGAAGCCCTACTCCTCCTTCATTTACTGTCTGCATTAGAAACGAGCTAGTCAAGGTACATCAAGAACTGTCCATGTCATGGAAGGTGAAGGAGCATATAACCAAACAAAAGAAGATACTCACTGAAGAAAGTAAAACAAAAGCTAAAACATGTAGAGCTGCTGGTAGACACATCATCGTTTAAAACATCAGCAAGGCATACAATGGTAACTGCCTTCAAAGAAAGACCTATTCTTGGTGGGTCATAACAAAATAAGTTCCAAAGACAGAGGCAGAGCTGACCCAAACAAAAAATGATAGACAAAAAGGACTCAATCACATCTAATTCTAACAATAATTAGGTAGAGTCCATTATAAAAAATTCAGAGTAAATGTACTTCAACTGCTGAAATCAACAGAAACAATGAGAATATCCCTATCGAAAGGAGTAAATCTAGAAACCAGAACTATCGAGAGGAATACTCAAGTCCAGACCAGTAGAAGGTCTAGTCTGGGAAGAATACTGGAGTCGCCAGTGGCATGAGAAAGCCGGAGTCCCAGCAACGTGGGGAGGTGAAAGCTGTACCAGGGATCGACTCCCTAGAGATACAGTCCAACAGCGCACGCCGAAGGAATGAATCTAAAAGTAATGGATCAGTAATATCAATAGAGAAATTAGGAGCACAATTTAAATAAATCGGACCATTGCAAATATTTGTTTGAATCATAGCAAGTAAAGAAGACTTGTATCTTTTTAATCTGTCATCCCAAAGGGCGAGATAAACAGGAGCATCAATGATGAAGGAAACGAGCATCATGATAAAGATAATATGCATCATGATGAAGAAAATAAGCATCATGATGAAGGAAAAGAACATCATTATAAAGAAAATGAGCATTATAATGAAGGGAATATGCATCACGATGAAGAAAATTAGCATCACGATGAAGAAAATATGCATCATGATAAAGAAAATGTGCATCATGATGAAGAAAATGAGTATCATGATCACGAAAATATGCATCATGTTGAAGAAAATAAGCATCATGATGAAGAAAATCTGAATCATGTTAAAGAAAATCTGAATCATGATGAAGAAAATTAGCATCATGATGTTGAAAATATGCATCATGATGATGAAAATATGCATCATAATGAAGAAAACGAGCTTCATGATGAAGGAAACAAGCATCATGATGAAGAAAACAAGCATCATGATAAAGAAAATTTGCATCATAATAAAGAAAATTTGCATCATGATAAAGAAAATGGGCATCATGATGAAAAAGAGCATCATGATGAAGGAAAAGAGCATCATGATGAACGAAATAAGCATCACGATTAAGAAAATAAGCATCATGATGAAGAAAATGAGCATCATGATGAAGAAAGTATGCATCATGATGAAGAAAGTATGCATCATTATGAAGAAAATGAGCATCATGAAGAAGAAAATATGCATCATGATGAAGAAAATGTGCATCATGATGAAGAAAATGAGTATCATGATGAAAAAAATATGCATCATTATGAAAAAAATGAGCATCATGAAGAAGAAAATGAGCATCATGATGAAGAAAATATGCATCATGATGTAGAAAATGAGCATCATGATGAAGAAAAAATACATCGTGATGAAGAAAATAAGCATAATAAAGAATAAAATATGAATAATGATGAAGAAAATGAGTATCATGATGAAGAAAATGAACATCACGATCAAGAAAATGAGCATCATGATGAAGAAAATATGCGTCATGATGAAGAAAATGAGCATCATGATGAAGGAAATGAGCATCATGATATAGAAAATATACATCATGATAAAGAAAATGAGCATCATCATGAAGAAAAAATATGCATCATGATGAAGAAAAAGAGCATCATGATGAAGTATGTGAGCATCATGATGAAGAAAATGAGGATCATGATGAAGAATATATGCATCATGATGAAGAAAATGAGCATCATTATGAATAATATATGCATCATGATGAAGAAAACGAGCATCATGAAGAAGAAAATGAGCATCATGAGAAAATATGCATCATAAAGAATAAAATATGAATCATGATGAAGAAATTGAGTATCATGATGAAGAAAATGAGCATCATAATGAAGAAAATATGCATCATGATGAAGAAAATGAGCATCATGATGTAGAAAATGAGCATCATGATGAATAAAATGAGCATCATGATGAAGAAATACGCATCATCATGAAGAAAATATGTATCATGATGAAGAAAATGAACATCAAGATGAAGAAAATGAGCATCATGATGAAGAAAATGAGAATCATAATGAAGAAAATATGCATCATGATGAAAAAAATGAGCATCATGATATAGAAAATTGTTAGATTTGTATACTAAAAGCCTTGCTTTTGTATTGAACAATGTTTTTAACGATTTTATTTGAAATGAGAATCATATGATCAAATGTTTTGCATATTATAAATTGTTTATTTATATGTTTGTGCAAAAGTCCATTTACTTTATACTGTAGATAATATGTTGTGCGACAACACGTGGAAGATCATATTATCGGTTTTTTTATAAAGTATAACAGATAGACGGGGACTATCTATTGGGATGCTTGTAGTTGTTGGATTGTATACTAAAAGTCTAGCTTTAGTATGAACAATGTCATAACAATATTTGAAATGAGAATCATTGATCAAATGATTGCATCTTATAATTTATTTTATATGCATGATGCAATAGTCCATTTACTTTATACTGTAGATAATATGTTGTGCGACAACACGCAGAAGATCATATTATCGGTTTCCTTATAAAGTATAAACAGATGCTCACAACTGAGATAGACGGGGACTCTCTATCGGTATGGTTGTAGTGTGGTTTGGTATTAGCTTGTCTTGGCTATAGAATCACATTAGTGCACTTATGTGTATTGAGCAGGACCGCTTGAGGTCGTTCTTCTTATACTGACTATATAGTAGAACTTGATCTCTGTTATTATGGAAGTTCATGCTCTTAATCCCTATACAATAACCTCGACACGTAGGGCAGTATGTATTTATTTGATTCATCAATGGGTGAGATTTATAAGTATTAAATCAATATACTCGGTGAGTTGGGAAGTAGTGTTGTCTCTATGGTGTGCTGTTGATTGTAGAAGGAATCCATGTCCGACATAGGTTGATGATATCCCCTTGAGGAGCTCATAAGGTTTATCATGTAAATCTTGCAAGCAGATTAATTTCCAGCATGATAATAAGGTTGAGTGGTACTACTCTCGGATGAGATATTAATTAATTTGAGTTGTCAGTAACTAATTAATTAATGGACATTGTATATCTTAAACATGGGGAGACCTTTGGGCTTATAATAAGAAGGAGCCCAGAACATAATTTTGGGATTGGACGGGTAGTGCAGTAATAATATTTTAGTGGACTATACTATTATTATTGGATTCAATTAAAAGCTTTGGGCTAAGCTTGGTTAATTAAATTCAATTGAGGCCCAGCCCAATTTCTCCTCCTGGTCCCTGCTGTAGCCCAACTATATAAGTCATCTCAATTCCTGTTAACCCTAAGTCAGTGCCTTATTTGATAGTTAGAAAGAACAGGAGCAGATTGAGAGAATCCTGCGGATTGTTGCCCAGACAACAGCAGGATTCGACTTGGGACATACAGCAGAAGATTGAGAGGTGGTTCTCTGCAACGGTTCATCCTCTACATCAACCCAGAAGTACGATAAATATTATTTTTGCTTCCGCTGATTTGTTTCCTGTTAATCCTAACGGATCACGTTGATCCACACGATCCAATTGCCAACAGTAGTGTGATTTGGTATTAGTTTTTCTTGACTATAGAATCACATTAGTGCACTTAGTGTGTATTGAGTAGGACCGCTAGAGATCGTTCAACTTGTACTGTCTATATAGGAGAACTTGATCTCAGTTATTATGGATGTTCGTGCTCTTAATCCCTATACAATAACCTCGACACGTAAGGTAGTATATATTTCTTTGATTCATCAATGGGTGAGATTTACATGTATTAAATCAACAAACTTGGTGAGTTGGGAAATAATATTGCCTCTATGGTGTGCTGTTGATTGTAGAAGGAATCCATGTTCGTCATAGGTTGATGATAGTCCCCTTGAGGAGCTCATAAGGTTTATCATATAAATCTTGCAAGTGGATTAATTCCGGCATGACAATAAGATTGAGTGGTACTACTCTTGGATGAGATATTAATTAATGGAGTTGTCAGTAACTTAATTAATTAATGGACATTGTATATCTTAAACATGGGGAGACTGTCGGGCTCATAATAAGAAAGAGCCCAAAATATAATTTTGGGATTGGATGGGTAGTGCAGTAACAATATTTTAGTGGACTATATTATTATTATTGGATTTAATTATAAGCTTTAGGCTAAGCTTGGTTAATTAAATTCAATTGAGGCCCAATCCAATTTTTTCTCATGGTCCCTACTGTAGCCCAATATAAAAGTCATCTCAACTTCTGGATGCCCTATTATTGCGCCGTTTCAAAGGGAGAGAAGCAGATTGAGAAATCATGTAGATTGTTGCCCGCACAACAGCAGGATCCGACTTGGGTCATACAGCAGAAGATCAGAGGTGTTTCACTACTGCTCATCCTCTACATCAACCCAGAAGAAAGGTAAACGTTTAGTTTGCTTCCACTGTAATTATTTACTTGAATTCCTAACGTTTTTATGAGAACCAAACGATCCTAAAACCAACAGTTGGTATCAGAGCTAGGTTTTTGTGGTGAAACTTGAGGCGTTAGGTAGGGTTTGTGCCTTACGTGTGTTATAGTCGATGAGAAAGCATGAATTTAGGGTTTTATATGTATGAATTATCCTCTATGCTTTGTCGATAAATATTGCAAGTGATTATTATGATTGAACACGCTGGAGACACACGCACACAAGATTTCATCATGATTTGGTGGAAGTCGCTATACACGACGAGCCGTGTGTGACCGGGCTGAAGAAAGAAAGAAAGATCCAAATCAGTGGTCCCTGAAGAAAGGCTGTTGTTCGTGATGTATGCCCTGCATCATTTTCTCGCATGATCAGGGCATCAATGGACAGTTGATGGAACGAGGGGATATTGGCGATGTGACCTGGGAAGACGTACGGCGATGGCTGTAGCTGCTTGATGTTCCAGCGAGATGAACGGCGCCTGGGACTTGTCTGCGAATGGGACGATGATCGACTGCACACAGCGACGGCATTCGCTGGACCTTTTTCAGTGGGAGACGACGTCTGTGGCAGATGAGCAGCAGCATTCTGGGCGAGTCCCTTGACATTTCCAATGAGGCCAAGGCAGTTTCCAGGCGGGTCCATGGTTGTACCGGTCCAGTCTGTAGCAGGTTTGAGCAGCGTCTGTGTTCTTCTTCCAAGCGAGACGATAGTCGCTGTGGGCTGGGCATGCAGACAGTAATATGTGGGGGCTCGATCTCACACTGCACGCGGCTGCAACATGGAGTTTACTCATGGCAGCAACGCTGAATGACTCAAGATGTTTCCGGTGAATTCTTCGTCGGTTCTGAGGAATTCGATGATTATAAGGCGCTGCGGAATGAACTGGTCTGGAAGGAAGCATGGGGCATGACTGCTGATGGCTGCTGGCAGATAAAGAAGACGATGGCTTAAGCTCACTGGAAGCATTCGGCAGCGTTGATCGGCAGATGGCTGACGGCTCGATTCTGGTGTGCTGTCGTGATGGCCGCCGGGAGTAGCGAGCACCTCCGATCAAGCATGGCGTTGGGAATGCTAGACACGACTGGGCTCAGGTTGTATTATGTGATGGCATGTCGTGGTTGGCGTGAATTAGGGCAGGATTGAATGAACTCCTTTTCTGCTTATGTGGGCTGGTGTTTTGGGCTTGATGCATTTCTCCCAGTTGGGCCAAGTTTTTTTTAATGGGCTCATTCTATTAATTGTGGGATTGGTGTTGGGCCAAGTAAAGGGCAAGGTTAATGGGCTTGATTAATTTATTAATGGGCAGCTCATTTTAAGCTATTGATGCTTGGGTCAGCTGGGCCCGTTTATTTGATCCATCAATTTATGCAATTAATTCATATATATAATTGATTTAATTGTTTAACTTGACAATTAATTGTTATATATAAGCATGTTCTATGTGATTTATTTTCTTTAAATTACTTAAAATAGAAGCTTGCTAGGATGTATATTTTATTATGAAATATTATATGCATGTTAAATAAAAACCCTCGGTGTTTAAATAACTAAGTGGGAGAGGGGATTGGTAAATAAATTCCCATGGCCTCCATTATTGGTTTGTAAGTGATGTGAGTAAGCTTGCGCATTGGCATTAGAGCCTTCCTCCCCATCGGATGAGTTTATTCACGGATCACTGGTACAAACTTCTTTAAGATGACTGTAGGAAATTATCCAAGCGCGTGTGTACTTCTCTATCTGTAAGGCACATAAGCTTGCGCAATGGACTTGGGGTCAAATAATGGTGTACACTTAGATGCAAATAATTAGTATCCTCCCCATCGGAGTCACTGCTGATATTTGCATGGCTAAAGAAAACTAACTATTAATTATTTTGTCATAAAGATAGGATGACAAATGAGATTATTGGATAAAACCTTCTCTTGTAAATGTTCGGGCTTGTATACGTCCACACTATCGTGGCATGCAAATTTGTGGTGCTTGAGATGTTGGTGAATTTTATTTTATATTATTTTGAGGGATTCAATATAAATTGATAAATTCAAATTGTTTGATCTGTTTAATTATTTATGATTCTCAGGATTTTCAAATGGCACTCAACTCACTTTCTGTTATACTTAAAGAGCATAAACTTACTGGCACTAACTATGTTGACTGGAAGCGAAACATGGACATTGTATTAACTGCTGAAGATTTTATCTTTGTACTTTCTGAGGAATGTCCTCCGGCACCTACTGATGCCTCTACCGAAGAGCAAAGAAATGCTTATAATAGGTGGGTCAAGGCTGATAGGATGGCTAAATGCTACATTTTGGCGTCTATGTCAAATGTGCTTCAGACTCAGCATCAAGCCATGGAGACCGCCTATGATATGATGCATAATCTTAGGGAACTCTTTGGACATCAGAGTCGTCCTACTAGGTCGAAGGGCATGTCGGTCTTGATGAACACCAAAATGGCTGAGGGCACTCCCGTAAGGGAACATGTCCTTAGGATGATGGGCCAACTCAATGAGTTGGAAATTCTTGGAGCTGAAATCGATGGGGAAACCCAGGTCGATATCATACTCCAGAGCTTGCCTAGGAGTTTTGAGCAGTTCCGCCTGAACTATGGTATGAACAAACATATGTACACGTTGGCGGAACTTCTGACAGAACTTGTGACGGCGGAATAACTGTTACATAGACCTTCTCAGGTTCATGTTGCTGAAAATGCTGCTCATCCTAGGCCAAAGGGTGGTAGGAAGAAAAAGAAGCAAGGAAATTCAGCACCGATAAACCAAGTGAAAGCAAAGACTGGTGCGGTCAAGAAGCCTAAAGGCAAGTGCTTCAAATGCAAGCAACCGGGATGCTACAAGGCAGACTGCCCTCTTCTGAAAGGGAACAGGAATGGTAAGTCTTATATACTAGCTGTTGAATCGTGTTTAGCGGCTGTATCTGCTGACACTTGATGTGTAGATACGGGAGCCACTGACCATGTCTGCAATTCTTTGCAGGGGTTCCACCAAACCCAACAGCATAGTGATGGAGAGATTACCATACTCATGGGGAATGCTACAAGAGTAGCAGCTGTCGCAGTGGGAGACGTTTATTTATTTTTCAATAAAAGTAAAACTCTTGTTTTGAGGAATTGTCTTTATGTACCGCATTTTAGAAAGAATTTAATTTCAGTTTCTAAATTGTTTATGGATGGATATTCTGTTTCTTTTAATGACAAGGTTATTATAAGGAAAGATAGAATTATTATCTGTGATGTTACATTGATAGATAATTTGTATACTCTTAATCCAATTTCTCCCACAATGCCACAAATTGAAACAAATGATACATCTACTAATAAGAGAAAGGAACCTTCTAAAATGATCCAAACATATCTTTGGCATCTAAGACTGGGTCACATTTACTTAAGTAGGATTCAAAGGTTGATAGATGATGGACCTCTGAGTTCATTAGTAGTGGAAAATTATCCAACTTACGAATCCTGCTTGGAAGGAAAAATGACTAAGAGGCCTTTTAAGGCAAAGGGGTATAGAGCTAAAGATTTATTGGAATTGGTTCATTCTGATTTATGTGGTCCTATGTCTGTCCAGGAAAGAGTGGATTTTGAATATTTCATCACTTTCATTGACGATTATTCAAGATACGGATATATTTATTTGATGCACTGCAAGTCTGAATGCTTTGATAAATTCAAAGAATACAAGGCTGATGTGGAAAAGCAACTTGGTAAATATATCAAAACACTACGATCTGATCGTGGTGGTGAATACCTCTTGGGAGAGTTTAGGAATTATTTATCGGAAAATGGGATTGAATCCTAATTGTCTGCACCGGGCACACCCCAGCAGAATGGTGTAGCGGAAAGAAGGAATAGGAATCTTATGGAAATGGTAAGATCAATGATGAGTTATTCGGAATTACCAAATTCGTTTTGGGGACACGCCTTAGAAACAACGGCTTACATTCTAAACTTAGTACCTTCTAAATCGGTAGCCTCCACACCCACAGAACTGTGGACCGGTGCAAGCCTAGTCTGAAACATGTTTGGATTTGGGGTGCTCCGGCACACGTGTTAAAGGCAGATGCTGATAAGTTAGAATCACGTACTGATGTTTGTCTGTTTATAGGGTATCCCAGAGGAACGAAGGGTGGTTTATTTTTAGTCCCAAGGATCAAAAGGTGATCATAAGCACGAACGCTAGATTTTTGGAAGAGGATTATATAATGGATCACAAACCCATGAGTAAAATTATTCTAGAGGAAGTTAGAGGGGAAACACCAAATATAATACCAACTGTACAAGGAGATATACCACAGGACACTGCACCGCGTGTTACACCTGATACACAATTACGTGTGGAGTCTCGTCGTAGTGGGAGGGTTGTCAGACAACCGGATAGATTCATGGGATTGGGAGAGTCATCCGACTTGGTCCCAGGTGAACATGAAATTGACCCATGGAATTACAATGAGGCACTACAAGATAAAGATGCTCAATTATGGCAAAACACAATGAAACCTGAGATAGAATCAATGTATTCTAATCAAGTCTGGGAGCTTGTAGAACCACCCAATGGTGTAAAAGCTATTGGATGCAAATGGATCTATAAGAGAAAAAGAGGATTTGACGGTAAGGTGGAAACCTTTAAAGCAAGGCTTGTGGCTAAAGGATATACTCAGAAAGAAGGAATCGATTATGAGGAAACCTTCTCGCCTGTGGCCATGCTTAAGTCAATTCGGATTCTTTTGTCTATTGCTGCTCATATGGATTATGAGGTATGGCAAATGGATGTCAAGACAGCTTTCCTTAATGGAAGTCTTGAGGAAAATATCTATATGAAGCAACCCGAAGGATTCATTGCAAAGGGCGAAGAGCATCTTGTGTGCAAGCTTAAAAGGTCCATTTATAGATTGAAACAAGCTTCAAGATCATGGAACATCCGGTTTGATGAAGTAATCCAGTCATATAGATTTATTCAATGTCCGGATGAATCATGTGTGTACAAGAAGTGTGACAGAAATGTAGTGGTATTTCTTGTACTATACGTGGATGATATTCTGCTCATTGGAAACAATATAAAAGTATTGTCGGGCGTAAGGGTATGGCTGTCCAAGCAGTTTGAGATGAAGGACTTAGGAGAAGCTGGACACATTCTTGGGATCAAATTAATAAGGGATCGCAAGAAAAGAATGTTATGTTTATCCCAAGCTTCGTATATTGATACATTCCTGACTCGTTTTAGCATGAAAGATTCCAAGAAAGGTTTTCTACCTTTCAGACATGGAATACCTCTATCTAAGGAGATGTGTCCTAAGACACAACAAGAAATAGAGGCAATGAAGCTGGTCCCTTATGCTTCGGCAGTAGGAACCCTCATGTATGCTATGCTATGTACGAGACCGGATATCTGTTATGCCGTGGGCATGGTCAGTAGGTATTAAAGTAATCCAGGACAGGGGCATTGGACTGCGGTAAAGCATATTTTGAAGTACCTATGAAGGACTAGGGATTATGTGCTAGTTTACAGGGCAGATACTTTGTTACCTTTGGGTTATACTGATTCGGATTTCCAGTCAGATAGAGATGCTAGTAAATCCACCTCGGGTTATGTGTATACTCTTGGAGGAGGAGCCATTATATGAAGGAGTGTGAAGCAGAAATGCATCGCGGACTCTACCATGGAAGCTGAATATGTAGCAGCATCTGAGGCAGCTAAAGAAGCAGTATGGCTCAGGAACTTCTTAATGGACTTGGATGTGATTCCTGGTTTGTCCAAAGCGATCACAATTTATTGTGATAACAGTGGTGCAGTAGTAAACTCGAAGGAATCACGAGCCCATAAGGCGAGTAAACACATTGAGCGCAAGTACCACCTGATACGAGAAATCGTTAAAAGAGAAAAAGTCATTGTCGCTAAGATTACATCTGAGGATAACCTTGCTGATCCTTTTACTAAGAGCCTTCCAGCAAAAGCGTTAGATGGGTATGTAGAAGGAATGGGGATTAGATGCGTGTCAGCAGATGATGCGCGTTTTCTTTGCACACAAAATTAATCCCCAAGTATTAAGGATATCAATTGCAGCTTAAGCAAGCGACCAAGTGAATATCGAACCCAAAGGACGGCGTATTATCAATTTAGTTATTATCTAAATTAATTAAGACAAGTGATAATAAAGTTTGAGGTATGTAATTATTAATCTACTAAGCAAGTAATTAAAATAACAAATAATATAAAATATCACTCGAAGAATACGAAAGTGGATCAAGTAGGAGAATAGGTAGCTCTAGGGCAATCCAGTTTTACTACTTAATTTCCCTTTCATGCGTTGATGTCCGACTCTGCCTTATGGAATATGGACGCATCACTAAGCCATGCATATTTACTCTATAGACACAAGCAAACATGCGTATAACACGTGTGAATAACCTCGAAGCAAGAGATATAATTCCACCCCCCTTTCTAGGTACTATCAGTATCAATTATTTCCCCCTAGGATTGGTAATCTAACCCGATATGATCTCCCTTTATAGGTACTATGAAGTTATCCTCTTTATCCTACTTAATAATCCGAATTCAATTCAATTAATAAATATTCATATATGATAGTTCTAATGATGCTTCGGAGTCCTCTCACTTAGAATCATAACATGGAATCCTGTTCAGTGGTGAACACACTCAATCTACAACCAAGATATATATTCAGACTCTATATACCAATTGAAGATGCACAAAATGACCGTGAATATGGATTAAGAAAGCACAATCATATATAAAATAATCCACAAGTAGTGTTGTACGGAGTTTGCACAGAGAAGATCAATTAAATCATAAAACCATCAAAACTCCTAGATCTACCAAAAAGGCTCTAGCCCATGGTGTTGTAGGAAACACACATTGGGGTTGGATAGATCTTACCCGGATGTCCGGAAAATAAAAGATAAATTAGGAAACGAATAAACCCTAGATATGGCGTCTTCATGTTCTTCTCCATCTTGAATCCTCCTCTTGGTTCTGCTCTTGATTCCACAAACGAATCTTCAAAGTAATGGATAGATGAAGAAAAGGAAGTGGATGATGGATGGGGGGTGATCCCCCCTTGTGGGGTGTTGTATGGTTGTGGCCTTTCTTCTCCTCTCTTGTATTGTGTTCTCCTCTTTTGTGGCTTCCTAGACCTCCTTTTATACTTGTAATCACGTCTCCTAGGCTTGGAATGGGCTTTTCAAGTGATCACACGCGTTTAGGCCTCGAAAATACGGATATGGTAAGTTCCCGCAAATCGGTACGACCTCAGCAAACAGGTCGAACCACTAAGCACAGGTCGAACCACCCTACTGGAAGCCCCAGGTGCTTGGTTCGACCAACCCAACAGGTCGAACCAGAATGTCTCAGGTCGAACCTAGGTCGAACCGATTTGTGCAGTTTCGCCGTTTCGCGTATAACTTTCACATCCGACCTCCGAATTGAGTGATTTTTATGCTCACACGATCCTCTCTTCCTGGGATTTCTATCCATATAAAGAACTCACAAAAAATCAAAGAATTGAATCTGTAACAAGCCATGGAAAGTAGAACATCTGTTCTGTTCGGCACAGCTCGCGCGGCGTCACCACTTTGCTCATAACTTCCTCGTTCGGACTTCAATGATGGTGTTCTTTATGCCAAAACGACCCTCTCTTCTGTGTCTTTCCAACCATGTATCACACTATGAGTTTTGAGCTCCAAAACAATACAGAATAATTACACAAGTTGGACTTGCGTTTATCAACATTCTTGCACTAATTGCACCTTTTCTCAAACTTGGCTCTTTTCATCCTTTTTCCACCTAAAACATAACAAAACACCTCAAGTGCACCTTATTCTCATATATATCGAATATAAGACATTTGTGCTCATATAAGACTACAATATCAATCAAAAAGGTGTTAAATTGGATATTAAAACACGCTTATTTTCACTCTCATCAGCAGATAAAGCAGCGTAGTCTTTTAGTATAAGTGGGAAATTGTTAGATTTGTACACTAAAAGCCTTGCTTTTGTATTGAACAATGTTTTTAATGATTTTATTTGAAATGAGAATCATATGATCAAATGTTTTGCATATTATAAATTATTTATTTATATATTTGTACAAAAGTCCATTTACTTTATACTGTAGATAATATATTGTGCGACAACACGCAGAAGATCATATTATTGGTTTCCTTATAAAGTATAAATAGATGCTCACAACCGAGATACACAGGGACTATCTATTGGGATGCTTGTAGTGTGATTTGGTATTAGTTTGTCTTGACTATAGAATCACATTAGTGCACTTAGTGTGTATTGAGTAGGACCGCTAGAGATCGTTCGACTTGTACTGTCTATATAGGAGAACTTGATCTCAGTTATTATGGATGTTTGTGCTCTTAATCCCTATACAATAACCTCGACATGTAAGGTAGTATATATTTCTTTGATTCATCAATGGGTGAGATTTACATGTATTAAATCAACAAACTCGGTGAGTTGGGAAATAGTATTGTCTCTATGGTGTGCTGTTGATTGTAGAAGGAATCCATGTCCGTCATAGGTTGATGATAGTCCCCTTGAGGAGCTCATAAGGTTTATCATGTAAATCTTGCAAGTGGATTAATTCCGGCATGATAATAAGGTTGAGTGGTACTACTCTTGGATGAGATATTAATTAATGAAGTTGTCAGTAACTTAATTAATTAATGGACATTGTATATCTTAAACATGGGGAGACTGTCGAGCTCATAATAAGAAGGAGCCCAAAATATAATTTTGGGATTGGATAGGTAGTGCAGTAATAATATTTTAGTGGACTATATTATTATTATTGGATTTAATTATAAGCTTTGGGCTAAGCTTGGTTAATTAAATTCAATTGAGGCCCAATCCAATTTTTCCTCATGGTCCCTACTGTAGCCCAATATAAAAGTCATCTCAACTTCCGGATGCCCTATTATTGCGCCGTTTCAAAGGGAGAGAAGTAGATTGAGAAATCTTGTAGATTGTTGCCCACACAACAGCAGGATTCGACTTGGGTCATACAGCAGAAGATCAGAGGTGTTTCACTACTGCTCATCCTCTACATCAACCCAAAAGAAAGGTAAACATTTAGTTTGCTTCCGCTGTAATTGTTTACTTGAATTCCTAACGTTTTCACGAGAACCAACCGATCCTAAAACCAACAAAAATGAGCATCATGATGAAGAAAATATGCATCATGATGAAGAAAATGAGTATCACGATGAAGAAAATATACATCATGATGAAGAAAATGAGCATCATGATCAAGAAAATGAGCATCATGATGATGAAAATATACATTATGATGAAGAAAATGAGCATCATGATGAAGGAAACGAGCATCATGATGAAAAAATAAGCATCATAAAGAATAAAATATGAATCATGATGAAGAAAATGAGTATCATGATGAAGAAAATGAGCATCATGATGATGAAAATATGCATCATGATGAAGAAAATGAGCATCATGATGAAGGAAATGAGCATCATGATAAAGAAAATATACATCATGATGAGGAAAATGAGCATAATCATGAAGAAAAAATATGCATCATGATGAAGAAAATGAGCATCATGATGAAGTAAGTGAGCATCATGATGAAGAAAATGAGAATCATGATGAAGAATATATGCATCACGATGAAGAAAATGAGCATAATGATGAAGAATATATGCATCATAATGAAGAAAATGAGCATCATGATGAAGAAAACATGCATCATGCTGAAGAAAAAAAGCACAATGAAGAATAAAATATGAATCATGATGAAGAAAATGAGTATCATGATGAATAAAATGAACATCATGATGAAGAAAATATGCATCATGATGAAGAAAATGAGGATCATGATGAAGGAAATGAGCATCATGATGAATAAAATGAGCATCATGATGATGAAAATATGCATCATCATGAAGAAAATATGCATCATGATGAAGAAAATGAACATCATGATGAATAAAATGAGCATCATGATGAAGAGAATAAGAATAATAATGAAGAAAATATAATACCTCAACTACTTAAGGATCCACACAATTTATCACATAGTAATTAAAATAAGAAAACGAAGTCACCTGATTTTAATCTCCTCCATATCTTTCAAGCTCCTGGATTTATCAAACTCGGCCAGGCGTAAGCCTCAGATAGAACTCACTTCTCTTTCTACTCCGTTATCCTTCATAATCATTAAAGCTGAAACACATCTCAACACTAATCATAACTCATCAGTAAAATCATAGGAGAAACTCAAAGATTTAACAAAAATTTAACCACACTAAATCTAGGAAACACACACAAGACACTTGGAAAGTCGCAAAAAATATTCGAAAGATCGAAATAAATTCTAAAAATTCTAAAAAATATCGACCTTCAAGCATCACATACAAGTGAAGAAAACTTACTTCGGTGCTTCAAGATACTGGGATGCATGTCCACCCACCCGAACTTTGTTCAAACTAAGTGAGAATCTAAGTTTGCAAAAAAGTGAATACTATAGATGAAGAAGCACCTAAATAAAATCTCCTACACCAAACAAACACATAAAAGCAATAAAACAGGAGGGTAAGTCCCCAACAGGTGCTCATATTTAACGTATGAGAGTTACGACGGAATGCAGAATATGTAGACTACTGAGTAAGAGGGCGGTCTTCTTTTATCTTCACCTTCCAATACTTTCTCCCCCTCTTATCATCCACACTTACCACTTTACTTTTCTTAGGCACCATATGATCAGTAGAATCTCCTTTGTCAAGCTTTCTCGTCTCATTCCTTTCAATCTTCCACTCGATTTCAGAATCATTCCTATCACAATCAATATAAAATAGGTCAGGATAAAAATGATCACAAAATAAAGAAAGAGAGAAAGGACTTTCAGATTTGTGGGTGTCCAGTGGTAAGTTAGGAGGCTTCAAGTAGGCATCATCTCCTCTTCATTTATCTACATCCCTCTTCTCAACCTTAACTACTACATCCTCCGCCACCTTTGAAGGTGTTGTTTCTCTTGCACTTGTAATTGTGAGGCTTGCAGTAGTCGGCTTAAGCTTTCTTGCTAAATCCCTGCAATCAGATTTATGTAAGTATTCAATGTATCCATTAGAAAGCTTATCATACCTATCATCAAAATTAGTAGAAATTAGAGCTAGATGTTCGCTTTGGTGTTTTTCAAATGGATCCTTAGACAGGATCATAGGCAAGCTCTCCTCCGCAGCTCTCTCTACTACTTTGATGCTTCTACACTCTTGCATATCAGCAGGCCACTTCATAACTCTCTCAAGTGAAAAGACTACTTCTTCATCATTAACTTGCAACTTCAGTTCCCCTTTCTTCACATCAATGTTCGTTCCTGCAATCGCAAGGAACGACCTTCCCAAAATTAGAGAAACTCTGTCATCTTCTTCTTCTTCCATGTCTAGCATAATAAAGTCCACTGGAAATATAAACTTCCCCACTCATGATGAAGAAAATGAACATCATAAAAAAGAAAATGAACATCACGGTGAAGAAAATATGCATTACGATAAAGAAAATAAGCATCATGATGAAGAAAATATGCATCATGATGAAGAAAATATGCATAAAGATGAATAAAATGAGCATCATGATGAAGAAAATGAGCATCATGATCAAGAAAATGAGCATCATGATGAAGAAAATTCGCATCATGATGATGAAAATATGCATCATGATAAAAAAAATGAGCATCATGATGAGGGCGGTGTGTACAAAGGGCAGGGACGTAGTCAACACGAGCTGATGGCTCGTGTTTACTAGGAATTCCTCGTTGAAGACCAACAATTGCAATGATCTATTCACATCACGATGAAATTTTAAAGATTTCTCGGGCCTGTCGGCCAAGGCTATAAACTCGTTGAATACATCAGTGTAGCATGCGTGCAGCCCAGAACATCTAAGGGCATCACAGACCTGTTATTGCCTTAAACTTCCATGGCCTAAAAGGATGTAGTCCCTCTAAGAAGCTGACCGCGGAGGGATACCTCCGCATAGCTAGTTAGCAGGCTGAGGTCTCGTTCGTTAATGGAATTAACCAGACAAATCGCTCCACCAACTAAGAACGGCCATGCACCACCACCCATAGAATCAAGAAAGAGCTCTCAGTAAGAAAGTGCTCTCAGTAAAGAGCTCTCAGTAAGGCGGTTAGAGTATTTCTCTCTCAAGAAGATTTTCTCTCTAGAGGCGCCTCACATTTGCTTGTCTCTCTTTTTAATTTTCTCTAGAGGCCCATGCCCACGGTCGTTGCCTTGACTTGCCCATGCCATGGCCCATTTCCAACTCCCGTTTCCCACGGTGTCACCCACGTATGTCCACGCCCGTTGCCACGATTTGCCCATGCACACACAATGCTTGCACGGCCCATGCCCACGGCCGTTGCCTTTGCTTGCCCATGCCATGGCCCATTTCTAACTCCCATTGCCCACGGTCACCCACGAGGGTCGCCCACGTATGCCCACGCACGTTGCCATGGATTGCCCGTGCACAGGCCATGCTTGCACGGCCCATGCCCACGGCTTGCCCACGGCCATTGCCTTGGCTTGCCAATGCCATGGCCCATGCCCAACTCCTATTACCCACAGTTGCCCACGGCGGTCGCCCACGTATGCCCATGCCCTTTTCCACGGGTTGCCCATGCACATGCCATGCTTACACGACCCATGCCCATGGCTATTTCCTTGGCTTGCCCATGCCATGGCCCATGCCCAACTCCTGTTGACCACGGGTTGCCCATGCAGAGGCCATGCTCGCATGGCCCATGCCCCCATGGCTTGCCCAGGGCCGTTGTCTAGGCTTGCCCATGCCATGGCCCATGATCACGGTTGCCCACAGCAGTTGCCTAGGATTGCCCATGGGGGTTACCTTGCAAGGGCCAAGGTTTACCCGTGCCAAGGCCATGCTTGCCCACTCCCGTTAGCTAGGATTGCCCATGGGGGTTGCCCACTCCCATTGCCTAGGATTGCCCATGGGGTTGCCCAAGGGCTGGTTGCCCACGCCCATTGCGCAAGATTGCCCACGGGGGTTGCCCATGCACACGCTTGCCCATGCCATGGCCACGGATTGCCCACGCGCCCGTTGCCTAAGATTGCCCATGCCGTGGCCCATGCACGGGTCACGGCTTTCCCGCGCCAAGGCCACGTTTGCCCATGCCATGGCCCACTCCCGTTGCTTGGGATTGCCCACGACTTTGTATTCGTGCATTCTCCCGAGATACCATTGGATTTTTCCATCGAAACGCATTGGGGTGGGTCGGTGCGGTCTCGTGACCTGCAATTTTTTCCAGGACTTGCATGTTTTCGATCCAAAAGCTACTTAACCTCGTGGAGGGAACGGGGTTTTATGTGGGGGGATCAGGAGGGGACGAATCGAAGCGACGAAGGGCTGCATCAAAGCGGATCATGGTAGCAAGGCCACTCTACCGCTTACAATACTCGGTCGCGTATTTAAGTCGTCTGTAAAGGATTCTACCTGCCACTCGATTGGAATTGTACTTTGAGGCGGCCCACGAGGCTCGTCCGCCGCGGGGGCTTGGCCAACGACATGTGCTCTTGGGGGCCTGGGGGCCCCTACTGCAGGTCGGGGAGTGGACGGTTGGCTCAAGCATCGCGTCTAGCTCGGATTTTGACTTAGAGTCGTTCAGTCATAATCCAGCACACAGTAGCTTCGCGCCACTGGCTTTTCAACCAAGCGCGATGACTAATTGTGCGAATCAACGGTTCCTCTTGTACTAGGATGAATTACTATTGCGGCACCATCATCAGTAGGGTAAAACTAACCTGTCTCATGACGGTCTAAACCCAGCTCACGTTCCCTATTGGTGGGTGAACAATCCAACACTTGGTGAATTCTGCTTCACAATGATAGGAAGAGCCGACATCGAAGGATAAAAAGCAACGTCGCTATGAACGCTTAGCTGCCACAAGCCAGTTATCCGTGTGGTAACTTTTTTGACACCTCTAGCTTCAAATTTCGAAGGTCTAAAGGATCGTTAGGCCATGTTTTCACAGTTTGTATTCGTATTGGAAATCAAAATCAAACGAGCTTTTACCCTTCTATTCCACACGAGATTTCTGTTCTTGTTGAGCTCATCTTAGGATACCTGCGTTATCTTTTAACAGATGTGTCATCCCAACCAAACTCCCTATTGCAGTTCTTCTGCGACCTAAAAGGCCGTAGTACCTCTAAGAAGCTGGCCGCGGAGGGATACCTCCGCATAGCTAGTTAGCAGGCTGAGGTCTCGTTCGTTAACGGAATTAACCAGACAAATCGCTCCACCAACTAAGAATAGCCATGCACCACAACCCATAGAATCAAGAAAGAGCTCTCAGTCTGTCAATCATTACTATGTCAGGACATGGTAAGTTTCCCCGTGTTGAGTCAAATTAAGCCGCAGGCTCCACTCCTGGTGGTGCCCTTCTGTCAATTCCTTTAAGCTTCAGCCTTGCGACCATACTCCCCCCGGAACCCAAAGACTTTGATTTCTCATAAGGTGCCGGCAGAGTCCTTTAAGCAATATTCGCCGATCCCTGGTCAGTATCGTTTATGGTTGAGACTAGGACGGTATCTGATCGTCTTCGAGCCCCCAACTTTCGTTCTTGATTAATGAAAACATACTTGGAAAATGCTTTCATAGTTGTTCATCTTTCATAAATCCAAGAACTTCACCTCTGACTATGAAATACGAATGCCCCCGACTGTCCCTGTTAATCATTACTCCGATCCTGAAGGCCAACGTAATGGGACCGAAATCCTATAATGTTATCCCATGCTAATGTATCCAGAGCGTAGGCTTGCTTTGAGCACTCTAATTTCTTCAAAGTAATAGCGCCGGAGGCACGACTTGGCCAGTTAAGACCATGAGCGCATCGCCGGCGAAAGGGACGAGACGACCGGTACACACCGGAAGGCGGACCGGCCGGCCCAACCCAAAGTCCAACTACAAGCTTTTTAACTGCAACAAATTAAAAATATGCTATTGGAGCTGGAATTACCGCGGCTGCTGGCACCAGACTTGCCCTCCAATGGATCCTTGTTAACTAATAAAGAACTGTAACTAATTCTCTTCGACACGCACGTTCCGGCGCGCTCCCTCTTCTCTTTCTCTTTCTCTTTCTCTTCTTCCTCTCTCTCTCCTCTCCTTCCTTTCTTCTCTCTCTTTTCTCTTTTTTTTTGCTTTGAATTACTCCTGAACAGGGGTTATATATATTTATAGAGGGGTGGGGTGGAAGTCGCACACGACTATCCCACCGCCCCAACCTTTTCTTTTTTTTATTATTTTATTATTTTATTTTATTATTATCCATTCTTAATTTACGTGCAATACTTAATAGCTAAGATATAATACATTTACAAATTAATACACATACGTGTACATTTTTCTACCCACTATTATTATTACGAGAACACGTGTGATACTTAATAATTAAGAAAAGTGATACTCATAAAATAATTTACTCATATATCCAAATTAATGCACGTAAATATTTATGCACCCATATATACACATACTGACATAATTTTTATCACGAATGTCTCAAATAAAATGTAACGATAAATAAAATGTAGAAATAATTGTCACATTATTATCACATAATTGCCACATAATTATCACATAATTTTAAAATGCACATAACACAAATTAAATTATATTGACACATGAGTAGTGAGAAGCTCGGGTATCACATCCTCTCCACCTTATTAAAATTTCGTCCTTAAAATTTACTTACCTGAAGAGGTCTGGATATTTAGCCATCATCTCATCCTCTCTTTCCCAAGTGGCCTCCTCTACTAACTGGTTCCTCCATAATACCTTTACTAATGGTATTTATTTATTTCTGAGCTTCTTCACTTCTCGCCACAAGATCTCAATTGGTATTTCCTCATAACTCAAATCTTCTTTCAACTCAACTGGTTCCTGTCTGAGAACATGAGATGGATTTGGAATATACTTCCTCAATACAGACACATGAAACATGTCATGTACTCTAGACATCGATGTTGGTAACTCCAACTTATAGACAACGCTGCCAACTCTATCAATGATAGTGAATGGACCAACATATCTAGGACTGAGTATTCATTTCCTTCCAAACCGCATTATCCCCTTCATTGGAGATACTTTCAGAAATACCTGATCACCCACTTCAAATTCCAATTCTCTCCTCCGTTTGTCTGCATAACTCTTCTGCCGATCTTGAGCAACTTTCATCTTCTCTCATATACGGGTAACAACGTCTGACATTTCACGAATCAAGTCTAGACCCAAAAGTTTCCTCTCTCCAACTTCATCCCAATGAATTGGAGATCTACACTTCCTCCCGTATAATGCTTCATATGGAGCCATCTCGATGGTAGACTGATAACTGTTATTGTACGAGAACTCTATCAAATGCAAAAATTTACTCCACTGACCTTGAAAATCCAACACACACGCTCTGAGCATATCCTCCAAGATTTGTATTGTACGCTCTGATTGACCATCTGTCTGTGGATGGAATGTTGTGCTGAAGGATAATTGTGTCCCCAACGCCTTATGTAAACTCTTCCAGAAAGTAGACAAGAATCTCGTATCTTTGTCTGACACAATGGTAAGTGGTACTCCATGGAGTCTGACAATCTCTTGTATATATAGTTGGGTATAACGATCCATGGAATACGTAGAGCTAATAGGAAAAAAATGAGCTGACTTAGTCAATCGATCCACGATAACCCACATGGCATCGTGACCTTTCATTGTCTTCGGTAGCCCGATAACAAAATCCATCGTGATATTCTCCCACTTCCACTCTGGAATAAATAAAGGTTGCAAAGTTCCTACTGGTCTCTGATGCTCGGCTTTGACTTGCTGACAAGTCAGACATTGCTCTACATATCGAGCAACATCTCTCTTCATCCCTAGCCACCAATAATATGACTTCAAATCTCTATACATCTTAGTAGCTCCTGGATGTACAGAGTACGGTGTTGAATGAGCTTCCGCCATCACTTCTTTCTGAATGTCTTCCACTTCAGGTAGACATAATCGACCTCTATAACGAATCACACCATCATCTCCTAATTGGAAGTCAGAGGACTTTCCAGAGCTGATATCATTCTTTATCTTGTCAAACAACTTATCCTCCTGTTGGCTCTGTTGAATCTTATCCATCAAAGTTGGTCGAAGTGTCAGAGCTGCCATCCTTATTTCCAACGATCCTTCCTGAATGATCTCCACACCCATCCTTTGCAAATCAAGCAACTCTGGTTTCTGATTTATGGTCATAGTAGCTACACTCTATATTGCCTTTCGGCTCAATGCATCAGCAACCACATTGACTTTTCCCGGATGATAATTGATAACACAGTCGTAATCCTTCACCAATTCCAACCATCTTCTTTGCCTTATATTCAACTCTTTTTGAGTGAAAAGTACTTCAAACTCTTATGATCAGTATATATTTCACAGCGTTCCCCATACAGATAATGCCTCCAAATCTTGAGTGCAAACACCACTGCGGCTAACTCTAAATCATGAGTTGGGTAATTCTTCTCATACTCCCTTAACTGTCTGGATGCATACGCTATCACTTTCCCATTCTGCATTAATACACTCCCAAGACCATTCTTTGAAGCATCACTATAAACCTTGAAGTTTCATGTCTCTGTAGGAATAGTCAAGATATGTGCTGATGTCAATCGTCTCTTCAATTCTTGGAAACTTTGTTCACATGCCTCCATCCATGTGAACTTCACATTCTTCTTGGTCAACTGTGTTAATGTTGAAGCAATCTTAGAAAATCCTTCAACAAACCTTCGATAATATCCCGCCAATCCAAGAAAGCTACGAACCTCAGTGAGATTTGAGGGTTGTGGCCAATCATGGATTACTTTTACTTTAACTGGATCCACTGAAATTCCTTCTCCCGATACCACGTGTCCCAAGAAAATAACTCGGTCTAACCTAAACTCACACTTCTTGAACTTTGCATACAACTGCCTCTCCTTCAGAATCTCTAACACCTTTTTCAAGTGTAGACCATGATCCTCCTTATTCTTAGAGTAAATCAGAATATCATAGATAAACACAATCATAAATTTATCGAGAAATTCCTGAAATACTCTATTCATCAAATCCATAAATGCTGCAGGAGCATTTGTTAATCTAAACGGCATCACTAAGAACTCATAGTGCCTGTACCTTGTACTAAATGCAGTCTTTGGAATATCCTCATTCTTTATTTTTAACTGATGATACCCCGACCGCAAATCAATCTACGTAAAGATAGCTGCACCCTGTAGCTGATCAAACAGATCATCAATGCGGGGCAATGGATATTTATTCTTCACCGTAACTTTGTTGAGATCCCGATAATCAATGCACATCCTCAATGTGCCATCCTTCTTTCGAACAAACAGAACTGGTGCTTCCCAAGGTGAGAAACTAGGTTGGATGAATTCTTTGTCTAACAACTCTTGTAACTGTATCTTCAATTCCTTCAGTTCAGTTGGTGCCATTCTGTATGGCGCTTTAGATATAGAGGCCATTCCTGGTTGTAGCTCAATAACAAACTCTATTTCCCGGTCTGGTGGCAAACCTGGAAGATCATCTGGAAATACCTCCAGATATTCCCGAACTACTGGCACATCACCGAGAACTGAACATTGCTGCCCCTCAACATTCATTACACTCACCAGATACCCCTCACAACCACTTTCCAACAACCGTTGTGCTTTTGCTGCTGATATCATTGGAAATCTAAAATTTTTCTTGATTCCAACAAAAGTGAACAGTTCTCCTTTCACTGGTTGAAAAGTGATACTCTTCTTCTGACAATCTATTGTAGCACCATATTTTGACAGCCAATACATGCCCAATATGATATCATAATCATTCAAACTTAACACAATCAAATTAGCGAGGAGTCTTCTTCCTTCAATAGGAATAACACAATCTCGAAGAAGTTGATTAGTTTGCTTTGACTCACCAGAAGGTATCATCACCTCATAATTAGCTTCTATCAAGTTAGGTGTTCCACCTAGCTTTCTCACATACTCAGTGGATACAAATAAATGTGTTGCTCCAAAATCAAATACAACATATGTAGAAGTGCCAAAAATAGAGAACTTACCCGTGACAACTGAGGGATTCGCGTCTGCCTCCTCTCGCGTCAAAGTATACACCCTAGCTGGAGCTCTTCCCTGCTGTGCCTGCTTCCCTTCTTAGGACAAGTAGTAGTCACATGTCCTTTCTGTTGGCAATTGGATCGTTTGGTTCAACGTGATCTGTTTAGGATTTCAGGCAAACAAAATCAGCGGAAGCGATTAAACGTGTTTACCGTACTTCTGGGTCGATGTAGAGGTTGATCGTTGCAGAGAACCACCTCTCGATCTTCTGCTGTATGACCCAAGTCGAATCCTGCTGTTGTGTGGGCAACAATCCGCAGGATTCTCTCAATCTGCTCCTGTTCTTTCTAACTGTCAAACAGAGGTACTGACTTAGGGTTAACAGGAGCTGAGATGACTTATATAGTTGGGCTACAGCAGGGACCAGGAGGAGAAATTGGGCTGGGCCTCAATTGAATTTAATTAACCAAGCTTAGCCCAAAGCTTTTAATTAAATCCAATAATAATAATATAGTCCACTAAAATATTATTACTGCACTACCCGTCCAATCCCAAATTATGTTCTGGGCTCCTTCTTATTATAAGCCCGATGGTCTCCCCATGTTTAAGATATACAATGTCCATTAATTAATTAAGTTACTGACAACTCAAATTAATTAATATCTCATCCGAGAGTAGTACCACTCAACCTTATTATCATGCCGGAAATTAATCCACTTGCAAGATTTACATGATAAACCTTATGAGCTCCTCAAGGGGACATCATCAACCTATGACGGACATGGATTCCTTCTACAATCAACAGCACACCATAGATACAGCACTACTTCCCAACTCACTGAGTTTGTTGATTTAATACTAATAAATCTCACCCATTGATGAATCAAAGAAATACATACTGCCCTACGTGTCGAGGTTATTGTATAGGGATTAAGAGCACGAACTTCTATAATAACAGAGATCAAGTTCTTCTATAAGTCAGTATAAGTCGAACGATCTCAGGCGGTCCTGCGCAATACACACAAGTGCACTAATGTGATTCTATAGCCAAGACAAGCTAATACCAAACCACACTACAACCATACCAATAGAGAGTCCCCGTCTATCTCAGTTGTGAGCATCTGTTTATACTTTATAAGGAAACCGATAATATGATCTTCTGTGTGTTGTCGCACAACATATTATCTACAGTATAAAATAAATGGACTATTGCATCATGCATATAAAATAAATTATAAGATGCAATCATTTGATCAATGATTCTCATTTCAAATATTGTTATGACATTGTTCATACTAAAGCTAGACTTTTAGTATACAATCCAACAATCTCCCACTTATACTAAAAGACTATGCTGTCATGTCTTCTGCCATACATTTGATTCCTACTCCCATTACTCGACCATTAAAAGCTCTCGCCTTAAGGTCCTCGTAAATGGATTTACTAGGTCATCATCCGATGCAATCTAGGCGACAACAACATTTCCCTCATCATACGATTTCTCGTAACAGGTGGTACTCGCGCTCCATGTGTTTAATTGCCTTATGGACTTGTGATTTCTTCAAGTTTGCAACTGCACCAATATCATCAATGTAAATTGTGATTACCTTGGGCAAACTTAGAAACACTTCAAAGTCCATCTTGAAGTTTCTAGAGTCATATAGATACTTTGGCTGCCTCATAGGCTCCAATTTATCATCTTTCCATGATGGAGTCCGGAGTCTGAAATATATTTCTATATAACACTCCTCCACATTATGACTCTACTTCCTAAGATTAAACACATAACATAACCTTTGATGAGAATTTACTACCGTCCAATCTGACTAAAAAATCTAAATCTACGTAATCCACAAGAAGCAGTGAATCTGCTCAGTAAGTCAACATATGATTTCCAGTCCTTCTCAGGCACTTCATATGTGTCTTACCACAGTTCATCATTCTTGTTCTGGGTTACGTTGATACCCACTGTTCATGCATCCAGCAAAACAGATATCCAACTTCGTTCATAGCATTCCTTAGATTAAGCTTCCTTATTCGCCGAAACATAAGGAACCGCTTTCATCTCCTTTATCTTCTTTTTGTATCTCAAAGACACATTTACTTAGATAAATTCACATGCTAAACGAGTATGGACTGTATCATTTATGAAACTTGAGATAAGCATAACATCCTTTCTTGTGATCCGTATAACCGTTATCAAAAAGATGTATTTTGCCTTTCTTAAGTCCTTCATCTCTACTGCTTTATTAACCATACCCATACGCCTGATAATACTCTTTCATTGTCTCCAATGAGCAAGATACTATCTACATATAGTACAAGAAACACCACCACGTTTCCGTCACTCTTTACGACACACAAGACTCATCTGCTCATTGATTTAAATCCATGCCACTGGATTACCTAATCAAAACAGATGCTTCATGATCTCAAAGCTTGCTTTAGTCCATCGCTGGACACTTTTAAGCTTATTATCAAAATGCTATTAGTACTTTGCAATGAATCACTCTGGTTGCTTCACATAGATGTTTTCTTCAAGACTTCCAATCAGGAAAGCTGTCTTGACATCTATTTGTTGTTCCTCATAATTCAATATGAGCAGCAATAAATAAAAGAATCCGGATCAACATTAGCATAGCTACCAGCGAATATGTTTCCTCATAATCGAACCATTTCTTTCTGAGTACATCTTTTCGCAACAAGCTTTGCTTCTAAGGTTTTCACCTTGCCGTATGATCCTCTTTTGTTTCCTATGACCACTTCCAATGGCTTTTACACCATTTAGTGGTCTTATAAGCTCCCAGACTTAATTTAGAATCCGTAGATTCTATTTCAACATTCAATGCAACTTACTAAGATTCCGCATTTTCATCTTGTAGTGCTACGTCGTATCCGTGGGACAATACCATGTTTACTAGGGACCAAGTTTTACGACTCTCCCAAAACATATATCTTTTGGGTTGTCAAACAACCCTCCCACTATGACAAGACACTACACGTAATTGTGTATCAGACGTGACACGTGTTGCAGTTTACCTTGTGGTATATCCTCTTGTACACTTGGTACTTATACTTAGTGTTTTCCTCTCACTTCCTTTAGAACAACTTATACATGGGTTTGTGATTTATTACATAGTCCTTTTCCAAAAATCTAGTTATTGAGTTAACAATTAGCCTTCGATCTTTTGGACTATATAAATCACCCTCCATTTTTCCAGAATATCCCATATACAGACAAACGTTTCACGAATTACTGTATCTAGGGCATATCCTTAAAATGAATTTAATTATTCCAAATAATTCATCATCTATCTAATTATAACCATAAGAGCCTTATACCTTCTACCCACCACACCATTCAGCTGGGGCATACCCGGTGTAGACTACTTGAGATTTAATCTCAACTTCTGATTAATAGCTCCTAACTATCCCAAGAGGTACTCGCCATCACGATTAGATCGTAATGACTTAATATATTTTTCATGACGCTTCACTGTACCAGCCTTTCAATTCTTGAATTAATCCAAGAACTTAGACATGCAGTGCATCAATTAAATATATTGGTATCCAGAATAATCTTCGGATATTCATAACCACCTCTCGCCCGGATAATGTTAGGTTCGCTTGAATCAGAATGAACTAATTCCAACATATATATCTTTGGCTCTATACCCCACAGCCTTGAAAAGGCAGTTAATCATTTTTACTTCCAAGCAAGACTCGCAAGTCCGATAGTTTCCACTTCAGATAAACCTTACGGTCTATCGGCTATCAACTTTTGAATCCTACTCAAGTAAAATGAATTATTCTTAGATGCCAAATGTATGTTTAGTTCATCTCCGAAGGTTCCTTTCTCTTACTAATATTAGAAGATGCATTATTAATTATTATTTATTGCATCTGTGGGATGAATATGATTTAAGAGTATACTTATTATCCACCAACGTACTTTAACGGATTAAAGCCTCATTCCTCATTACTATGACCATGTCATTTAAATGAAATGAAGTGTCCATCCGTTAATGCATAGAAACCGAAATCAAATTCTTTCTATGAAACGTACGTAAAGGCAATTTCTCATAATCAATCGTTTATTCTTATTATGAGATAAATAAACAACTCCCACTGCAATAGCCACTACCTTTGTAGTTTTACCCATGTCTTAACAATCTTATCCTTACTAAGTGATAAACATTTAGTGATTCCAGTATCTACTGAGTTCGAGTCAGTAGATGCCATCACTAATCATGTTTAAACCATTAGTAAGTAAGATATTAAACTTGTTCACATTATGATGAAAATGGCTTTCATTTGCCACATGTTTTGTCAGAAGTTTCCCACCTTTTACATCCTCTCGTAATTCAGGTGGAACTTACTCAAAGCATCTAGGCAATTATGGAAAATAAATTGACTTAGGTTTCCCCTTCAATTTCTATTCCATGTGATTCCAATTCATTCATCAAATTCTATCATGACCTACCGCCTTTTAAATTACTCGAGTATCCGAAGAGTTACATGAGACCATCATATTTCTATGAACCTCTCATCTCTTCACTAGAGACATTAACAGGCATCATGAGACATCCTATGTGAGAACACATTTTTATTTTCTTAAGCAGTAATTTTCTAAACCAAGATTCTTTTCTAATCATCTAATTTGGACAAGAAAAATTAATGTCTTTTAGTTAACAATTAGTGAAATAAAACCATTCGAAATTCAGAGAATCACAAATAAATATTCCGATCAAATCTTCGAATTTTATTCTTTTATATTGATTCCCTCAAAACAATATAAAATAAAATTCACCGACATCTCAAGCACCGTGAGTCTGCAAGCCACGATAGTGTGGACGTTTATAAACCCGAACATTTACAAGAGAATGTTTTACCCATTAATTTCATTTGTCAACCTAACTTTATGACAAAATAATTAATAGTCGGTTCCTCTTTAGCCATGCAAATAAAAGCAGTGACTCCGATGGGGAGGATACTTATTATTTACATCTAAGTGTACACCATTATTTGACCCCAAGTCCGCGGCCCAAGCTTGTGTGCCTTACAGATAGAGAAGTACACACGCGCTCGGATAACTTCCTACAGTCATCAATTACAAGTTTGTACCAGTGAACCACATATAAACTCATCCGATAGGGAGGAAGGTCTAAGCCAACGCGCAAGTTCATATGCTTCACATTACAAACGTAATTATTTAATGAAGTCTGTTCTAGCAATCCATGAATAAAACTCATCCGATGGGGAGGAAGGCTCTAATGCCGACGCGCAAGTCTATTCACATTGCTTAACAAACCAATAATGGAGGCCGCGGGAATTTATTACCAATCCCCTCTCCCACTTAGTTATTTAATTACCGAGGGCTTTTAACATGTATATAATATTCAGAAATAAAATATACATCTTAGACATGCTTCTATTAACAGCAATTTAAATAAATAAATCACATAGAACATGCCTTTCATATATACAACAATAATTGACAATAAAATCAATTAATCAGTTGTATAACATTAATTAATTGCATAATATGTTGGATCAATTAAATAGGCCCAGCTGACCCAAGAATCATTAGCATAAAATAAGCAGCCCATTAATAAAATAATTAAGCCCATTTACCCTGCCAATTTCTGCATGAAGGTCTAGCCCAATATTTAACCTTGGCCCAACATCAATCCCACAATTAATTAAAAAACAGCTCAGTAGCCCATTACCATTTAATTAAAATGGCCCTACAGCCCATTTGCTATTAATTAAATATGGGCCCATAAGCTATTTAACTAAAAATTAGGGCCCAGCAGAGAAAATAAGCCCATCAGCCCAACATCAATTAAAATGAGGCCCAACAAGGAGAATCACATCTGCTGCCCTAATTTTTCTCCCAGCCGCAACCCATCCAAACTCCATCAGCTGGCGGATTGTGCAGTCACGCCAAACACACACACGGAGGAGGAAAAACACCGGCAGCAACCAGCAGATCCCACCGGTGCGCTGCTGCTGGCGGCCATCCCGTCAGCGTTCTCCTCCAGGCGGCCGCGCCAACATGCCAACCGGCCTCTCGCCGACAGCCAACCGACACCGCGCCCGCACACGCCAGCCACCTGCCGCCGCTCGCCTGGAGGCTGCTGGACATGATCGGAAAATGCCAGGCTCTGTCGAGGACCGACAAGTCCGCCCGAAGCTGTCAATTGACAGCCCAGAACACCCGCCGCCCACTGGACTCGCCCAGAAAATGAGCACCGCCTAGCGACAACGAAGAAACCGCGCTCGGAACTGCCTGAAGCCTCGCTCGAAGTCACGCTGGACGTCTGCAGCTTCCCTCAAGAGCGTCGCACCTGTCAACGAAAACGCTGCTGCCACAGCAAGTTCTCCCAGCCGCGGCAGTTATCCCAGGGACGCCTTCAAACAGACTCGATCGAGGAGAGAACAGTGTCACGTCAGATCATCAGCGACTGTTTCAGAATCCATCTCTGACTCAATTAGAATCGCTTGGGAATAGCCAGCCTGCCTTCACGTCGTTCATCCGCACCGGTCGTTACAGCTGCCAGACTCATCCACGACTGTGAATATCATCAGCCAGCGTCAACTCAGTCGGGCGCAACCGACGTTGTTTCTTTCTCTGATTCGTGGTTCATCAGCTTCCATATCTCGCCGCCCAGCAATCGTGTTCATCCAGATGTGATCGACGGTCAAGGGCCATTGCATTCATCATTCGATTGCCCCATGGGACGACGAACTCGCAACGTGTATGCCATTCAAGATATGGTTGTGTGTGTGATGTGCAGGCATTCGTCCGATAAAGGGCGTCACATAGTGTGTGTTGTGTCCAGATTCTCAATCAGTAACAATCACACATATTTTGGACAGGGTTTCAAGGACAAAATTATACTAAACCCAATATTATCATGCGATTAAATCCATATAATTCATATAATCACATAAGCCTCATCAAACATGCTATTAAATCGACAATAACCACATGTAAGGCTGAAACCCTTATCTAACATCTCACGTTTCACCACGAAACCAACGCTCTGATACCAATTGTTGGCAATTGGATCGTTTGGTTCAACGTGATCCGTTTAGGATTTCAGGCAAACAAAATCAGCGGAAGCGATTAAACGTGTTTACCGTACTTCTGGGTCGATGTAGAGGTTGATCGTTGCAGAGAACCACCTCTCGATCTTCTGCTGTATGACCCAAGTCGAATCCTGCTGTTGTGTGGGCAACAATCCGCAGGATTCTCTCAATCTGCTCCTGTTCTTTCTAACTGTCAAACAGAGGTACTGACTTAGGGTTAACAGGAGCTGAGATGACTTATATAATTGGGCTACAGCAGGGACCAGGAGGAGAAATTGGGCTGGGCCTCAATTGAATTTAATTAACCAAGCTTAGCCCAAAGCTTTTAATTAAATCCAATAATAATAATATAGTCCACTAAAATATTATTACTGCACTACCCGTCCAATTCCAAATTATGTTCTGGGCTCCTTCTTATTATAAGCCCGATGGTCTCCCCATGTTTAAGATATACAATGTCCATTAATTAATTAAGTTACTGACAACTCAAATTAATTAATATCTCATCCGAGAGTAGTACGACTCAACCTTATTATCATGCCGGAAATTAATCCACTTGCAAGATTTACATGATAAACCTTATGAGCTCCTCAAGGGGACATCATCAACCTATGACGGACATGGATTCCTTCTACAATCAACAGCACACCATAGATACAGCACTACTTCCCAACTCACCGAGTTTGTTGATTTAATACTAATAAATCTCACCCATTGATGAATCAAAGAAATACATACTGCCCTACGTGTCGAGGTTATTGTATAGGGATTAAGAGCACGAACTTCTATAATAACAGAGATCAAGTTCTTCTATAAGTCAGTATAAGTCGAACGATCTCAGGCGGTCCTGCTCAATACACACAAGTGCACTAATGTGATTCTATAGCCAAGACAAGCTAATACCAAACCACACTACAACCATACCAATAGAGAGTCCCCGTCTATCTCAGTTGTGAGCATCTGTTTATACTTTATAAGGAAATCGATAATATGATCTTCTGCGTGTTGTCGCACAACATATTATCTACAGTATAAAATAAATGGACTATTGCATCATGCATATAAAATAAATTATAAGATGCAATCATTTGATCAATGATTCTCATTTCAAATATTGTTATGACATTGTTCATACTAAAGCTAGACTTTTAGTATACAATCCAACACTTTCTCCCAGCATGTGTAACACGTTCTCAGAGGAATTTGACACTCCCCACCATGTGATCTAAGATAATTAGGACATATAGGTAGTGGCGGTGCCGGTGGCACCTTACCCTGATCGAATTTGGGATGCTTGTTGGGTTCTCCTCGTCTCTGTCCTTGCTCCACTTGAACATTTGAATTCGGCCTCTGAAATGGCATTGGCCTCTTATCATCTCTCCCAAACTGCTGCATTGGTTTCTGCTGAAATTAACGTCTGATAGCCTGTGCTTGTCTGATCCTCATCTCTGCTTGCTTAGCAATTTGAGCCTTTTCTGCAACTTGTGAGTATGTTGCTCCATGCAGTCCCGCCATACTCACATCTCTGTAAAGTTCAGGCCTTAAGCCTTCCACAAATCTCTCCACTTTCAGTACCTCCGTACTCACCATATGTTCAGCAAATCTCGACAATTGCTCAAACTTACGAAGGTAATCTGTGACTGACATGCCATCTTGCCTCAACTGTATGAACTCGTTCATCTTCATGGCTCTCACTGGTGCCGTAAAGTACTTGTTTCTAAAAAGCTCCTTAAATCTTTCCCATGTCATAGTCGTGACATCCTCGATACTTTTAATCGTATCCCACCAGTGGCCTGCACTTCCTCGTAACATGAAAGAAGCACATAGCACTCTATCCCCATCTGGAATTCTACTGTATTGAAACATATTTTCCACCGTGCGTAACCAATTCTCTGCATCTGTGGGGTCTGCTGCATCCTCAAATATTGGAAGGCTCAGCATTCGAATCTCTCACAAACTATTTCCACACGTTCTACTTGACGTCTATCTTGATTTGCATTACTCTCTGATTGTCCACCCATATCTCTCTGCTGAATCAGTTGATGTATTTGTTGGGACTGGCGTTCTACCAGTTCCATCAGTCGAGTAATCACCGCATCACGATTATTCCCTTCAGGAGGTGCTGCTTGCTCAGCAGTCCTATCCTCTTCAGAACTTTCACATGCAGCCCTTACCATATTGTCTACTAACTACGCTTCCTACACCCCATGGACAATATAATTTATAAGACACATAACAACACAGAATGAAAATAACACTTACTTGCAAAGCTGCGCCCAAAGAATGAGTTCATGTACATAGACAGTCTGCAGGACCCAAGCCGTGCTCTGATACCACTCTGACACGACCCACCTTACCCAACTTATAATTCAAATACTATTTAACATAAACATCATTATTATAAAAACATGCATATAATTTTTTTTTTCATAATATGCTTATAACCAACACCATCACACTAGTTCAACATACGTAACTGGTTTCTAACACCACTTTAAACCACCCAAACATGTGATAATACTTGTTATATTACACAACCAAAATATCAGCGGAAACAAAATAAACCGACGGCCTAGCCCAACAGGTCGTCATCTATGTACATTCGCTCAGAACCTTGAAGGAGCTCCACAGCTTGCACAATCACATCACAAACTCAATCATCAACAGGCTCACCTACAATGCATAAACTAGTGAGACAAAAATCTCAGTAAGTAGAAATCATGCATGTCAGTGCATGAAAATGCATTTAGTTCTCTATCGCCTATTTTCTAATTTTTTTTCTAATTGATCTCTTTTATTCTGAAAACTGTTCACGTTGCAGGATCCCCACGACACACTTATGATATGCACCCCAAATGAGCTCAATGGGGATGATTTTTTCGAACCTCAAAAATAGTGTCGAGAATGATTTTCCGAACTCTGGCAAAGTGGTGGGGACAATTTTTCTGAACCCCTAATAAAAATATCGGGAACGATTTTTTAGAACCCTGACAGAGATGCATATATAGTGGCCGCACACACCATTATTATCTTATTACTTTTGAGGAAAACATTTTTCATGTTTATGCATGGTATGCATCCAAAACAATTAAATGTACATCATAAACCATTTACAATATCAATATCAATATTTAATAACAATAAAGTAACAATTTAATTTCAATTCACACAAATCCACTTCTGAAATAACAACTTCATCTTAGATCCCACATATCCTTATAACCAATATCTTCTCAAACCATACAAATATATTTTCAACAGTTTCCAATCATACAGATCTATATAGGATAATGATATTATTTCCAATCACATAGATCCACAACTTGTATCACAAAACTATCACAAATAATTTACAAATAATATTGTTGAATATGAACCCTACTTTCTCCAAATCACATAAATCCCCAGCTTGAATCACAAATTAACCTCCAAATAATTCATAACGTAATTAAACTAATAAAAAATAACACATAACATAATTATCACATATTAATCACAAATAATTCACAAACAGCATGTTTATGCATTGTAGTTGGACTTCTACTTACCTGGATTCCGACAGTAATATAAACCTCGTAAAGAACTGTAACTAATTCGCTCTGACACGCACGTTCCAGCGCGCTCCCGCTCCCTCTTCTCTTTCTTCTTTTCCTCTCTCTCCTCTCCTTCCTTTCTTCTCTCTCTTTTCTCTTTTTTTTTCTTTGAATTACCCCTGAACAGGGGTTATATATATTTATAGAGGGGTGGGGTGGAAGTCGTACACGACTATCCCACCGCCCCAACCTTTTCTTTTTTTTGTTATTTTATTATTTTATTTTATTATTATCCATTCTTAATTTACGTGCAATACTTAATAGCTAAGATATAATACATTTACAAATTAATACACATACGTGTACATTTTTCTACCCACTATTATTATTACGAGAACACGTGTGATACTTAATAATTAAGAAAAGTGATACTCATAAAATAATTTACTCATATATCCAAATTAATGCACGTAAATATTTATGCACCCATATATACATATACTGACACAATTTTTATCACGAATGTCTCAAATAAAATGTCACGATAAATAAAATGTAGAAACAATTGTCACATTATTATCACATAATTGCCACATAATTATCACA
>JAHCLQ010000910.1:1045000-1052500 GCA_023678885.1 Pogostemon cablin | reverse complement strand
TCCTTTAGGTTTCAGCCTTGCGACCATACTCCCCCCGGTACCCAAAGACTTTGATTTCTCATAAGGTGCTGGCGGAGTCCTTTAAGCAACATCCGCCAATCCCTGGTCGGAATCATTTATGGTTGAGAGTAGTACGGTATCTGATCGTCTTTGAGCCCCCAACTTTCATTATTGATTAATGAAAACAACATTAGCAAATGCTTTCACAGTTGTTCATCTTTCATAAATCTAAGAATTTCACCTCTAACTTTGAAATACGAATGACCCCGACTGTCCCTGTTAATCATTACTCCAATCCCGAAGGCCAACGTAATAGGACCGAAATCCTATAATGTTATCCCATGCTAATGTATCCAGAGCGTAGGCTTGCTTTGAGCACTCTAATTTCTTCAAAGTAACAGCACCAGAGGCACGACCCAGCCAGTTAAGACCAGGAGCGCATAACCGGCAGAAGGGACGAGACGACCGGTGCACACCGGAAGGCGGATCGGTCGGCCCAACCCAAAGTCCAAGTACGAGCTTTTTAACTACAACAACTTAAATATACGCTATTGGAGCTGGAATTACCGCAGCTGCTGGCACCAGACTTGGCCTCCAATTACCAGACTCGAAGAGCCCGGTATTGTTATTTATTTTCACTACCTCCCCATGTCAGGATTGGGTAATTTGTGCGCCTGCTGCCTTCCATGGATGTGATAGCCGTTTCTCAGGCTTTCTCTCTAGAATCAAACCCTAATTCTTTGTCACCCGTCTCCAACATGGTAGGCCACTATCCTACCATCGAAAGTTGATAGGGCAGAAATTTGAATGATGCGTCGCCGGAACAAGGGCCGTGCAATCCATTGAGTTATCATGAATCATAGCAGCAACGAGCAGAGCTCGTGTTAACCTTTTATCTAATAAATGCATCCCTTCTAGAAGTCCGAGTAGCAGGTACCATAAAACAAACTATAACTAATTTAATGAGCCATTCGCAGTTTAACAGTCTGAATTAGTTCATACTTACACATTCATGGCTTAATCTCTGAGACAAACATATTACCACTGGCAGCATCAACCAGGTAGCATTCTTCACCGACGCCGGAACAGCATGATCTGGGCTGCTGGGGCACTCGGACCAAGGCACACATGACGGTCGTTCCTAAGGAGCATTGAATTCTCTCTACATGGACAACGGAGGTACCGTGGCCTCGTGGTCGCTCTGTGCTCCATAACCGAGAATTCGAGCATCATGTCATGGCCCGACAGACAAAGCATCCTTAAGGGTGCTTGAATTGCGAGGCGCGACACGGGCCCTGATGTCCTGCCGCACCGCATTTCCGGTTGGAGCAGTGGTGCAAGGTGGAAAATGACTGATTGTATAGACAGTTGCCATCTCAATCGGAATTTTGCACGGGGAAACAATTTACGGCTGAGGCTAACGACTGTCGCGCCAACTATTGAGAAGGCTATCGCGTGGCGCCTTCGCTGTCGTAGCAGGGACACGACGCATGCGATCAAGCCCTTCACCCCTCACGCACCATCACGTACGCAATGCTTGGGTGCGAATCTAATCGCCAAACCACCCCACGGAGAAACTCTACAAGGAAGGCTAGATAAAGAATAAGAAACCCGAGCACGACCCGCTGGATGCGAAGAAACACAAGACATGGTAACCATCCGATCAGAAGGGAACATACAGAGATGCTAAAATATTAAATCGGACAAGGGACGGCCACGTCGGGTACCGGGGCACGCCGGGGGATGCCCACGTCGGGTGCGAGACAGGCCGGGGAATGCCCATGTCGGGTGCCGGGGCACGCTAAGGGACGCCCACATCGGCTGTTGGGGCAGGCTGAGAGATGCCCACGTCGGGTGCCAGGACATGCCAAAGGATGCCCACGTCAAGTGCCGGGGCACGCTGGGGGATGCCCACGTGGGGTGCTTGGGGCACGCTTACGTCGGGTGCGGGACAGGCAGGGGCACGCCCACGTTGGGTGCGGGATAGGTCAGGGCACGTGGGGTAGGGTGCTGAGGCACGCCGGAGGACACCCACGTCGAGTTTCGGGCCAAGCCGGGGGATGCCCACATCGGCTGCAAAGGCAGGTCGGGGGATGCCCACGTTGGGTACCGGGACATGCTGAGGGATGCCCACATCGGGTGCCATGGGCACGCCCACGTCGGGTGCGGGACAGGCCGGGGGACACCCACGTCGGGTGTTGGGACACACCGGGGGACACCCATATTGGGTGCCGGGGCATGCCGCGGGATGCCCACGTCGGGTGCGGGACAGGCTGGGGGATGCACACGTCGGGTGCCGAGGCAGACTATGTTGGGTGCCGAGACACGCCGGGGGATGCCCAGGTCGGGTGCCGGGGCACGCCAGGGGACACCCACATCGGGTACTGGTGGCACGCCCACGTCGGGTGTGGGAAAGGTCGGGGACTCCCACGTCGGGTGCCGGGACACGCCGGGGGTGCCCACATCGAGTGCCAGGGTACGTCCATGTCGAGTGGCAGGGCACGCCATGGGAGCCCACGTCGAGTGCCAGGGCACGCCCACGTCAGGTGCGGGACAGGCCAAGGGACGCCCACGTCGGGTGCCGGGGGATGCACACATCGAGTGTCGGGGGATGCACACGTCGGGTGCCGGGGCACGCCGAGGGATGCCCACGTCAAGTGCTGAGGCAGGCCGAGAAACGCCCATGCCGGGTGTCGGGGCATGCCGGGGGATGCCCACGCCGGGTGTCGGGGCACGCCGGGGGATGCCCACATCGATCGCCTGGGCACGCTGGGGGATACCCACGTCAGGCGTCGGGGCACGCCAGGGGATGCCCACATCGGGCGTCAGGGCATGCCATGGGTTGCCCACACCAGGTGTCGGGCCAAGCCGGGGGACGCCCACACCGAGTGTCGGGGCAGGGCTGGGGGAAGCCCACGTCATCTGCCGAGGTACAGCGGGAATTTCCCACCAGAAGCCGGGGCACGCCGGGAAATTCCCACTAGAACAATCACCGAAAACTCGCCGGCGATCTCCAGAAAAGTTCCCGGCCGGAGACTCGAATGGGGCACGTCCGTTGCCTACCCGTGGCCTTGGTGATTGGCAACCGTTGCCCATGTGTGCCTTGCCAGCCCCTTGACAGCACACCCCCTATATATGTTTTAGGAGGCGAAACCCAGGTAATTGAAAGGAAGAAAACATTGAAGGAGGCGGTTTTGGCGGATAACCCACAATTGGGCGACTGCGCCGCTATGGCGCTCTCTATTACGGCGGATCGTACTGAGATGGAGGTGGAGATTACCATCGGGTCCATGGCCCTTATTGTGGCTAACACGCCGGAGGCTTGTGGCTACGGTAGTCCCACGCATGGTCTAGTGGATGCGGCCATGGACGACTCGACCCCGGTGGTGCCCATCGTGCGCAACCCGACCACCAAGCAGAAACCACTCGGCATCAGCTGGAAGTTGCGACCCTCCCTGCCTCTCCCTCTCGGCAGGCGGGCGAGGAGTCTCGGCAGATCGGCGACGCACCTCGACAGGGACAGGAGTTAGTGGAAGGCACTTGGTAGGGCACCGAGACTGCGGGTAATGCCGAGAATTCTCTGCAGGCGTAGGGCACTACTCGCAGCATAACTCGACATGCGTGTCCAATTCCCTGTCTCGGCAGAGTACGTCGAGCGTGGGTGCCAGCATTGGGCAAGGCCTAGGCGACATAGGGCAGTGCGGGGGCGAGGCGACAGGACCTCGGCAGCAAGGTGGGCAGCGCGCTCAGCGCGCGCGAAAGGGCGAATTGGGTGGTGGTTCCGCTCCCAAGGAACTGGTTGACTACACCAAGTTTTTCAACAAAAATAATATTGATCTGTATAGGAAACTTGAATACATTGCACCATGCGATGGAGTGGCTTATCTTGATCCGAAGGATGATTCTAATGCTTGGAAATACACGTTGGTGGGGTATTTCTCAGGATGTTTCCCGGGTATGCAATCCCTCCATGCCATCTGCTGGGCATGGGGCGTCAAGTATGCCATTGTCATGCATCAGTCGGAGTGGATTATCTTCCAGCTTTGCTTGGAGGAGGACGTGCAGAAGGTGTTGGACAGTGCTCCCCATGTCCCGGTCTGGATTCGGTTGCCTTTGTTCCCATTGGAGCTGTGGTCGAAAAACCAAATTAGTAAGGTGGCTTCACTGGTTGGTAGACCTATCATGGTGGATGATACTTCCATTAAGGCAGATAAGGTATCCTTTGTGCATGTGCGAGTGGATATTGATGTTTCGCAGGAACTCCCGAAGGAGGTCACTTTCAACTACCGAGGGGCCAACTTTTCCCAAACTGTGCTGTATGAACGTCTTTCAGAGTATTGTACTAATTGCAGGAAGTTTGGTCACCTAGTTAGTGATTGTGACGATCTTGTTAGGGGTGATAAGGGGGAGAAAGGGATGGAGCAGCCTCCGAAGACCACATGAACGGAAGATACGGTTGATAAGGAGGGCCATCAAGAGACCGAGGAAGAATAGGAATCGAAATGGGAAGAAAAAGGCCACGGGTCCTAAACTTTCCCATGTGCAGAAAGAGAAGGTCATGTCAAGGAAGTATCAAATCCTAGACAACCTTGATCCTGATGATTGGAGGATCAACAGACGAGAGGGTAAACAGCCCGCCCAAGTGAATACTAGAAAAACTTGGGCGTTGGAAACAGAGTAGGAGGATGAAGAGGCTATAGGCCGTTCGGGGCGCTCCCTGCCTCCCACTCTCACCCATAGGGCAGAAGGATCTAGGCGAGGCACTTAAATCATTATCCAGGAGCCGTAAGACAGAGGCAACGGACCAGGACGAGACGGGGGCTCCTCCCCTTACTTCGGATTTGTTAAGAACCTAAGAATGAGGGACTGTGTGATGCTGGCCCAGGAGATAGTGAAGAATTATGGGTGGGCTAGGCATCGTCAGTACAGGAGGATGGCGATCAAAGTGGATATTAAGAAGGCGTATGACTCGGTGGATTGGGGCTTTTTACGTGGAGTGCTTACAGGTTTGAAATTTCCCCAGCGTATGATAGGGTGGATCATGGAATGTGTCACCACCACCTCATTCTCCATCCTTATCAGCGGCACACCTGAGGGATATTTCGAGGGTAAGAGAGGCTTGCGTCAGGGTGATCCTTTGTCGTCCTTATTATTTGTCATGTGCATGGATTACTTCTCCTGTCTCTTCAGGAGAATGACCGTGACGGACAACTATAATTACCACTCTAGGCATTGTGAGAAGGTTGGCGTCACCCATCTGGCGTTTGCGGACGACTTGATTATCTTCGCTTATGGCAATCACTCTTCTGCAGAAGTGGTTGCCAGGGCACTTAATTGCTTCGCTTGAATGTCAAGTTTGGAGGTTAGTGCGGACAAGTCTCACTTGTTCATGGCAAGAGTTCCGGAGGATGAGGAACAGGCGATCCGTGAGGTGCTGCCTTTTAGGAAGGCACCTTCCTTGTACATTATTTGGGAGTTCCGCTACAAGGAAGTAAGCTCCGGGAGTCTACTTTTGAGCCGCTCATCACGCATGTTACTAATTTGATCAGGGGATGGTCCACGCATCTGCTATAGTATGCAGGCCGATTGGAGCTCATTCGATCGGTGGTGAACAGGTTGATGAATTTCTGGATGGCGATGGTGAAGATCCCCAAAGGAGTTGTAGACAGAATAGAGAGGATGATACGGAAATTCCTTTGGGGAGCCTCAAGTGGTGCAGTTCGTTGGGAGGAGGTCATTCTCCCTAAGGAACAGGGTGGCCTGGGACTTAGGGGACTTGACCTGCTGAACGATGTAGCTCTTTGTGATGTGCTATGGGATGTGCATCAGGAGAAGAGATCGCTGTGGATCAAATGGATTAATGCCATTTATCTGCAGTCCTCTTCGTGCTGGGATGTTGAGGTGAATTACATCGCCTCAATTGTGTGGAAATATATCCTCCGTGCGAGGGATAGGGTCAGAGCATGGATTGGTGGGGACATGGTTTCCACCTTGGCTTCGTGCTCGGAGAATGGAAGGCTTCGTGTAGGTAAGTTGTATCGTCTTGTCTCAGACTCTATGCCAGTACAGCCTATCTACAAGAAGTTGTGGAATCCATGGGTTCCTCAGAAGCATTCGTTCAGGATGTGGATCACTATGAGGAACCGCCTGCTTACCATAGACAGATGGAGACACTATGAAGGCCCGATTGAGTGCATGTTGAGCTTGGGGGCCAAGAATCGAGAGATTATCTTTTCTTCAGGTGTTCGTTCACGAGGCATGTATGGAACCGGGTTAGGCACGAAGTGGAGTGGAGTAGAAAGATTACCACGTTGAAGGCCGGCTTCAAGTGGCTCAGCAAGGATGGGCGAGTGCATGTACGTGATAAGAGGAGGTGGACGCTCACTCTCTATGGAAGCGTCTTCCTCATATGGAAGGCTCGGAATGAAGCACTCTTCGAGGGTGCCTGACCTTCTCCGAATGGCTTGATTAATTCCACACTTATGCATGTAATTAGAATCGAGTATTTGTTATCTAGATAGGCGTTGTTTTCTTTGGTTGCTCCGCTTTGGAGTTGTAATTATATGTACTTGTGACTTTGGCTTCGGCCTCTCGTTTTTTAATAATTAACATATCGCTCATAGACAAAACCCAGGTGACAGCAGTAGATATTGAAATTCCCTAAGAGGCAAGTTTTTGGTTCCCGTCGATCCGGACGTCTGTTCATCACAAAACTTTGCACGCCCCACCAAAATTGCGCAAGGAATTCATTTTTGAAGTCGGATTCAGTTTCGAGATTCCAATTTTTTTATAATTTTTTTTTATTTCAGCGTATTCAATATACCGAGCGACATCGAACGTGCCCACATATCGACGGATCGAGGTCGGTAGAGATTGCACAACCCATCAAAATCGAGCAAGGGATTCATTTTTTAGTCGGATTTCACTTTTGAGATTCGAACTCATTTTTAGTAGTTTGCCCACGCACGCCCGTTGCCTAGTATTGCAGGGGGTTGCCTAGGATTGCCCACGCCCATTGCATCGGATTGCCCATGCCGGGAGTTGCCTAAGAAGAACCTCGTAAGGTTGCCCATGGCTGCCCATGGTTGCCCACGATTGCACACGGTGGTTGCCTAGGATTGCCCGTGCCGAGCCCCGTTGAGTTGCCCATGGCTGCCCACGGTTGCCTGGGAAGAACCCCATCGGGCTGCCCATGGTTGCCTCGGATTTCCATTGTCGGGTGTCGGGGGTTGCCCAGGAAGAACCTTGTCGGGTTGCCCATGGTACCTAGGAATGCCTATGCCCGTTGCCTGGGGTGCCCATGGGGGTTACCCACGCCCGTTGCCTAGGATTGCCCACGACGGGTGCCTGGGCGTGCCCACGTCATGGCCCATGCCCACGGGGTCTCCCACGTATGCCCACGCCCGATGCCACAGGTTGCCCATGCACAGGACATGCTTGCATGGCCCATGCCCACGGCTTGCCCACGGCCATTGCCACGGGTTGCCCAAGCACACAGGC
>JAHCLQ010000910.1:1037500-1040000 GCA_023678885.1 Pogostemon cablin | reverse complement strand
TTAGTAGAAAGGGTAAATCACCTGCTAAATTGGATGGTTCTTTTGATTCGGAGGAGGAAGAAGTGGTTAGGCATGCACGTGGTAGATGTGGGAGATCTAGGTCGGCTACTCGACGTAATACTGGAGTAGTTATTCATGAGCCTAGTGAGGGTGGCAGGCCTCCTGATCCTCATTTATCATGAAGTTTTTAAGTTGGAATGTGCGAGGCTGGGTGGGTGCTCCGGCTCAGCTAGCAGTTCGCAGGTTAGTTTAGAGTCATGACTTATCTTTGATGGGTCTTATTGATACTAAATTGGGTATTAATAATGTTGTTGATACTATGAATATTATTGTTCAAGGATGGTGTTTTGCTCATAATGTTGAAGTTGTTTCTAGCGGTCGTATTGTTGTGGCTTAGAACCCTTCCCTTGTTCAATTTGTGCCTATTGTCATACATGATCAATGCATTTCTGGTACATTGTTATGTTTGACTACACATAGGGAGTTTATGGTGTCTGTTGTTTATGGTCGTAATACTGTGGCTCAGAGGAAGTTGCTTTGGGGTTCCCTCTCGGAGTTTGGTGCCTCGATTGATTCTCCATGGTTGTTAATGGGAGATTTCAACTTTATCAGGCGATCAGATGAGAGGTCAGTGTCTTCTCAAACTACTTCTAATTGGTTCAGAGTTGATTTTGAGGATTGTTGTGTAAGTTTGGGTTTGGATGATGCCATTTCACGTGGTTGTTTCTTTACCTGGATAAATGGAACGAGATGGAGTCGCATTGATAGAGTGCTTAAAGTGGCTTCCTTTTCATCTCATGCAGAGCATTTGTGCTTTATGCAGTTAGCTTGTAATGAATATTTTTATGCCAGGATAAGCCATACAGGTTTTTTCATAAGTTAGTCAAAGTGAATGGTGGTCGCAACATTATCTCGTCTATTAGAACTGCCTCGGGGCATACTTCTTCAAGAGAGGACATGGTTGAGGAGTTTGTTTCTTTCTATAAGGAACTTCTTGGGACTTCTCGGGATTGCCAGCTTATTGATGAATCTGTGTTTGAATGGGGTGAGCAGTTGTCGGAGGATCAAAGGGTCGAGCTTGTTGCCCCAGTTTCGGAGGAAGAAATCAAACAAGTCATCTGGAGTATGAATATGCATAAGGCTCCAGGTCCTGATGGATTTTCTGTGAGCTTCTTTAAAGATGCTTGGAATGTTGTTGGCCACGAGGTGGTATCTGTAGTTCAGGAATTCTTTCATTCTGGGAGGCTTCTTCGACAGTTGAATGCTACGTTCATTATTCTTATTCCAAAAGGAGTACATGACCCAAGTGTTAAGGATTTCAGGCCTATCTCGTGTTGCAACGTGTTATATAAGGTTATCTCCAAGATTATTGCTGCCAGAATCTCTAAGGTTATGGATTTCTTAATCTCAGACAATCATTTTGGCTTCATAAAAGGGAGATAGATGAGGGACTGCATCATGTTGGCACAAGAGGTATTGAGGAATTATGGTTGGAGTAGGGGTTATATTGCTCCCCGTATGACTCTCAAGGTTGACATTAAGAAAGCTTATGATACTGTCAACTGGGAATTCTCAAGGGGCGTTTTGTTGGGTCTTCGTTTTCCCCCATTGATGATTGGGTGGATCATTGAGTGTGTGACCACTACTTCTTTTTCTATTCTTGTTAACGGCGTGCCGGAAGGTTACTTTGAAGAGAAGCATGGTCTTCGTCAGGGCGATCCTCTTTCTTCCCTTCTTTTTGTGATGTGCATGGATTATTTCACTAGATCCTTTAAGAAGTTAGCCAATGCTAATAATTTCAAGTTTCATTCCAGATTGTGTGCAAGAGTTAGCTTGTCTCACTTAGTGTTTGCGGATGACTTGATTTTATTTACTTATGGTGATGTTCGAAACTGCTCAACTAGTTTCTCCAGCTTTGCATACCTTCTCTTCAGTGTCAGGATTAGAAGTTAGCAATGAGAAATCTAGTTTGTTTATGGCTGGCATTTCCGAAGATGTGGAGCAGGGTATTCGGGCCATTTTGCCTTTTCAAGATGGTTCGCTGCCTGTTCGTTATTTGGGCATTCCTTTGCATAGTAAGAAGTTGAAGGAGGCTGATTTTCAGCCTTTGTTTGAGAAGATCTCTAGTCTCATTCATGGCTGGTCTTCTCGCCTTTTTTGCATACTGGTAGATTGGAGTTGGTTCGTTCTGTTATCTATGGGATCTTGAATTTTTGGGCCTCGATGGTCAAGATTCCCATAGGTGTTATTCAGCGTGTTGAGCGGATGATTCGCTTATTTTTATGGGGAAAAAAGTGTGGCTCTGTTAAATGGTCTGAAGTTCTCCTCTCTAAGGAGCAAGGAGGATTGGGACTTAGCAACATTGAGCTTATGAATGATGTAGCATTGTGTGGTGTTATTTGGGACATTCATATAGAGAAGAATTCATTGTGGCTGATATGGATTAATGAAGTTTACATTCATGGGGTGTCAGTTTGGGATGCTATCCCAACCAATGCTG
>JAHCLQ010000910.1:965000-1035000 GCA_023678885.1 Pogostemon cablin | reverse complement strand
GAAGCTATCTTAGTGGACAATCCATCACTGGATGATGGCGCCGCCTTGGCAAGGGCCATCGCGGCCGACCGAACGGAGATGGAAACGGAGGAGAGCGTGGATTCCATGGCTCTCGTGGTGGTGGATACGCCTGATGGTACCGCGTCCGACAGCCCCACTCGGGGCCTCGTCGATACGGCCATGGAGATTTCAACCCCCGATGCCCCCATAGTCCGAAACCCTAGCCCTAGGCGTAAGGTGTCGGCGGACAGGAGGCGCAGTACTTCGTCGGGCACTCGACACAGGCTGGATGTGGAGTCGCCCGCAACCTCGTCCTCTCGGCAGTCAGGCGATGACACCCCCCAGGCCTGGCGCTGGAACTCGGCGAGATGGCATCGCCGACCTCTCTCGGCAGATTGGCGCGGGCCTTGGAGGCGCCAAAGATTCTCGGCAGGATGATATGGGCTTCCGACAGGCGCTGGTCGCCACTCGGCAGGCGGAGTCCAGGCGCAATTTTGGCTCCCCGCCTCGGCAGAATACGCCTGGCATGGGCGACATGTCTCGGCAGGCGCAGGGAGGCAGTTCGCGGCAGGCGCCGGGCGGCAGCACTCGGCAGGAGCCGGGTTATGTGGTCATGGCCGAGGGCACCTCGGCAGGGCCCGGACAGGCAGGCGGTAATCAGGGGAATCAGCGTAGGGGACAAGGTGGTTCGGGGAAGGGTTCCGCTCCCAAGGAACCGATAGACTATTCCAAGTTTGTCAACAAGAATAACATTGATCCGGATAGGAAGCTTGAATACATCGCACCCTGTGATGGAGTGGCCTATCTGGATCCGAAGGATGACTCGGATGCATGGAAGTTCACACTAGTTGGATACTTTTTGGGTCATTTTCCAGGGATGCAGGCTCTCCACGCCATATGCAGGTCCTGGGCCGTCAGGTATACACTCATTATGCATCAGTCGGGATGGATTATTTTCCGTCTCTGTTCGGAGGAGGATGTTAATAAGGTGCTTGATAGAGCCCCACACTCTATATGGGAGAGGTACCTCATGCTGGAGAGGCTTCCACGAGCTTTTCAGTTTGACGACTGGGAAATCTCCCATGTCCCGGTTTGGATACGTCTTCCATCCTTTCCTTTGGAATTGTGGTCGAGAAATCATATAAGCAAGATTGCCTCTTTGGTCGGTCGACCTATTATGGTGGATGATACCTCGGTCAAGGCCGACCGGGTATCGTATGTTCGAGTGCGTGTGGATATAGATGTATCGCTGGAGCTGCCTAAGGAGGTTACCTTCAACTATCGAGGTGCCAACTATACCCAAACTGTACTGTATGAACATCTCCCAGCATATTGTACAAAGTGTAGAAAGTTTGGTCATCTGGTAGGAGATTGTGACGCAGGGGATAAGGGGAATAATGGGGAGAAGGAGACGCCTGTCCAGGCCACACACGCTGAGAATGGTGTGGATGAGGAAGGTTTTCAACAGGTTGGGTCGAATAAGAAAAAGAAGGGGAGGAGTAGAAGCAGGAAGAACAAGGGCACGGCTGCCCCACCTGTTAAGGAACCGAACACTGTAGTTTTATCGGAGAGATATCAAATCCTCGATCCTTTGGATCCTGATGATACCAGGATCAACAAACGGGAAGGAAAGCAATCCACTCAAGTTAACACTAGGAAAACTTGGGCGTCGGAGACAGAGGATGAGGAAGAGGAGGCCGTTGGGCGAACGGGATGCTCCCCTCTACCCAGTGTACCATCGAGAACTGATGGGAAGAGGCGCGGCACTGGAATCATCATCCAAGAGCCACCGGATCAAGGGAATGGACCGGGACGAGGTGGGGGCTCTACCCCCAATGTTCGTCAATGAGGCTACTTACGTGGAATGTGCGAGGGCTTTCAGCCTCTCGCGCGCAGCGAGCAGCCCGCAGGTTAGTTCGCAAGCATAATGTGTGTCTAGTTGGTTTTATTGAAACTAGATTATCTATGGATAATGTGTTTGACATAGTGGGTAGAATTGTTCCAGGATGGAATGTTGTTAATAATTTTGATATTGTTGATGGGGGGCGGATTGTGGTTGCGTGGGATCCCACCTTGCTTGCTTTTAGTAATGTTGTGCTCCATGAGCAGTGTATTTCTGGTTTGGTTTGCTGTTTGATTTGTCAACAGGAGTTCCACATCAGTGTTGTTTACGCCCATAATGGCGTAGTTGACAGGCGTATGCTATGGTCACATCTCTCATCGGCTGTTCTAGCAGTTAACTCTCCCTGGATCCTCCTGGGTGATTTTAACTGTGTTAGGAGACCGGATGAGCGTTCTGAGGTCGTTCCTTCTCATAGGAACTGGAAAAGGGTGGATTTTGAGGAGTTATGTGTCGAATTGGGTTTGGATGATGCCAAGTCTAAAGGGTGCTTTTTCACCTGGACTAATGGCAGGACATGGAGTCGTATTGACAAGGTTCTGGTGAACTCGAACTGGGATGCCAGGTCGGGGGTGGTGGAGGCCGAGTTCCTGCCCATGGGGGCCACCTCGGATCACTGTCCTGCACTAGCAACAATACTTAATGCAGAGCAGTCAAAGGGGAAACCGTTCAGATATGTGAACATGTGGAGTAAGAGCAGTAGTTTTATGGATGTTGTGAGCGAGACTTGGGACTCACAAATTTGGGGCACCGCTCAATTCAGTTTATGTCGTCAGCTGAAACTACTCAAGCCAAAGTTACGTCTGCTTGGCAAGAGAGATTTCAGTCACATAGCTGAAAGAGCAGAGAGAGCTAGAGTGGAACTTGACAGACTCCAGCTGGATAGCCAGACTGATCCGGGTAATGCTGAGAAATGGGAGAGGGTCCGTGAGGCGGAAAAGAAAGTTGATTTCCTATGTCATGCCGAACACCTTTTCTTCTCTCAGATGACCAGGGGTGAGTATTTTATTAATCAGGATAAGCCCACAAAGTTTTTCTACAAGAAGATTAAGTCAAACAGCGTGAGGAACGTCATTTCATCCATTCGCACCGAATCCAGGCGCACTTCTTCCCGTGATGAGGTGGTGGATGAATTCCTTACGTACTACAGAGACTTGTTGGGTACTGCAGGCCAGTGTGATGAGATTGATGATAGTGTGTTCGAGTGGGGCACCTTGCTGTCTGATCAGCAGGCCCAAGAACTTGTTGCACCTATTACAGCCGAGGAGATTAAGGAGGTGGTATGGAGAATGAACGGAGATAAAGCCCCTGGGCCGGATGGGTACACGGCCACCTTTTTTCGAGATGCGTGGGATGTGGTTGGCTCGGATGTTGTGGCCGCTGTCCAAGAGTTCTTTCAATCTGGGCAGCTGCTGCGACAAATGAACGCCACGTTTATTACACTCATCCCGAAAGGGAAGCACAATCCCATTGTACGAGACTTCCGTCCGATCTCGTGCTGTAATGTAATTTACAAGATTATCTCTAGGGTTATTGTGGGACGAATGGCGGGGTTGATGGATGATTTGGTGGCAGAAAATCACTTTGGCTTTGTGCAGAATCGTAAGATGAGGGACTGTGTGATGCTTGCTCAAGAAATAGTCAAAAACTATGGTTGGGCAAGGAATCGGATGACCAGGAGAATGGCTGTGAAGGTGGATATAAAAAAGGCCTATGATTCTGTGGACTGGGGTTTCCTACGTGGAGTTCTGGCAGGGTTGAGGTTTCCTCAGCGTATGATAGAATGGATCATGGAGTGCGTTACCACCACTTCATTCTCCATCCTTGTCAACGGTGCTCCGGAGGGTTACTTCGATGGCAAGCATGGCTTGCGTCAAGGCGATCCTCTGTCGTCCTTGCTCTTTGTGCTCTGCATGGATTACTTTTCCCGTCTATTCAGGAGACTCACGATGGAGGAGAACTACAAGCACCACTCTCAGTTGTGTGCTAAAGTTGGGGTTACTCACCTAGCTTTCGCGGATGACTTGATTATTTTTGCTTATGGCAACCGCACCTCTGCAGAAGTGGTTGCTAAGGCACTTGATCAGTTCGCCAGGATGTCAGGTCTGGACATTAGTCCAGAGAAATCTCATTTGTTTATGGCTGGTGTTCCGTTGGCCGACGAACAGAGTATTCACGAAGTGCTGCCTTTTCAGGAGGGCACCTTTCCTGTGCGCTATTTGGGAGTACCGCTGCAGGGAAGTAAAATTCGTGAGTATGCCTTTGAACCTCTTATCACGCAGGTGGCGAACCTCATCAGGGGCTGGTCCACGCATTTGTTGTCCTATGCAGGCTGACTGGAACTCATCCGGTCAGTCCTGTATGGGGTGATGAACTTCTAGATCGCCATGGTGAAGATTCCCAAGGGAGTGGTGGACAGGGTAGAACGCATGATCCGGAAGTTCCTTTGGGGAACGACGAGGGGTGCAGTCCGTTAGGAGGAGGTCATTCTACCTAAGGAACAGGGCGGCCTGGGACTTAGGGGATTGGATCTCCTGAACGATGTAGCCCTGTGTGGAGTGTTATGGGATGTGCATCAAGAGAAGAAGTCGCTGTGGATTAAGTGGATTAATGCCATTTACCTACAGAACTCTTCTTGCTGGGATGTAGAGGTGAACTATAGCGCCTCTATAGTGTGGAAAGACATTCTGCATGTGAGGGATAGAGTCCGAGCACGGATCGGAGGGGACCTCATCACCTCTCTCGCTTCGTGCTCGGAGATGGGAAAACTTCGAGTGGGTAAGATGTACTGGCTTGCTGCCACCACGGCACCGGTGCATTTTGTCTACAAGAAGCTGTGGAGTCCTTGGGTGCCACAGAAACATTCGTTCAGGATGTGGATTGCCCTAAGGAACAGACTACTTACACTGGACAGGTGGAGGAACTATGAAGGCCCGGTTGAGTGCGTGTTGCGTGTGGGTGCCGCTGAGATGAGAAATCATCTCTATTTCGGTTGCCCATTCACGAAGCACGTGTGGGACCGGGTTAGAGACGAAGTGAAGTGGAGGAGACAGGTTACCACTTTGAGAGCCGGCCCCAAGTGGTTGAGTAAGGACCGGCGTGGGCATGCTCGCGAGAGGAGGAGGTGGATGCTCGCCCTCTACGGCAGTGTCTTCCTCATGTGGAAGGCTCGGAATGAAGCGCTCTTCGAGGGTGCCCGACCTTCAGTGGATGTACTGTTTAATTCAATTATTATGCATGTGGTTAGATTTGAGTATTTGTTAACTAGAAAGGCGGTTTTTATTCTTTGGTTTGCTCCGTTTGGAGTTGTAATTAAAAAACTGTGACATTGGCCTCGGCCTGCTGCTTTGAATAATTTACATACTATTCAGCGAATGATTTACACGTCAAGTTGAGTCATTGTTCGCGCAACGAAATTTTGGAAACCTAAGGGGGCGAAATTTTGCTCTCAACTTTTCTCTCCCGAAACTCGCGGCTGACGGCACCTCTCGCCTTCAGCCCATCGCCGATCATCTGTTCCCACCGCACATCTTCGCCGCTCTTCCCTTGTTGCCGGCGCTTCTCGCCGTCAACGGCCGACTGATCACACAGCTCCCCACGGTGGTGTTAGAGAGTTTTTCCCCATTCATGCACTCCGCCTAGACCTTTCTTAATGGGCAAGAAATCTAGGAGCAGGACGCCTTCAAGGGCGCTGCCGGAATTAGTGTGGAGGACGACTCGTTCAAGTCGGTGAAGGAGCGTACGAAGGAGATTGAGAGGAAGAAAGCATGAAAGGAAGCTATCTTGGTGGACAATCCATCGCTGGATGATGGCACCGCCTTGGCAAGGGCCATCGTGGCTGACCGAACGGAAATGGAGACGGAGAAAAGCGTGGATTCAATGGCTCTCGTGGTGGTGGATACTCCCGATGGCACCGCGTCCGACAGCCCCACTCGGGGCCTCGTCGATACGGCCATGGAGAATTCAACCCCCGATGCCCCCATAGTCCGAAACCCTAGCCCTAGGCGGAAGGGGTCGGCGGACGGGAGGCGCAGTACTTCGTCGGGCACTCGGCACAGGCTGGATGTGGACTCGCCCGCAACTTCGCCCTCTCGGCAGTCAGGCGATGACACCCCCACGCCTGGCGCTAAAACTCGACGAGATGGCATCGCCGACCTCTCTCGGCAGATTGGCGCGGGCCTTGGAAGCGCCGAGGCTTCTCGACAGGATGATATGGGATTCCGGCAGGCGCTGGTCGCCACTCGGCAGGAAGAGTCCAGGCGCAATTCTGGCTCCCCATCTCGGCAGAAAGCGCCTGGCGTGGGTGATGTCCCTCGGCAGGCACAGGGAGGCAGTTCGCGGCAGGCGCTGGGTTTTAGTGCTCGGCAGGAGCCGGGTGATGTGGTCATGGCCGAGGGCACCTCGGCAGGGCCCGGACAGGCAGGCAGTAATCAGGGGAATCAGCATAGGGGACAAGGTGGTTCAGGGAAGGGTTCCACTCCCAAGGAATCGATAGACTATTCCAAGTTTGTCAACAAGAACAACATTGATCCGGATAGGAAGCTCGAATACATCGCACCCTGTGATGGAGTGGCCTATCTGGATCCGAAGGATGACTCAGATGCATGGAAGTTCACTCTGGTTGGATACTTTTCGGGACGTTTTCCAGGGATGCAGGCTCTCCACGCCATATGCAGGTCCTGGGCCGTTAAGTATACACTCATTATGCATCAGTCGGGATGGATTATTTTCCATCTCTGCTCGGAGGATGATGTTAATAAGGTGCTTGATAGAGCCCCACACTCTATATGGGAGAGGTACCTCATGCTGGAGAGGCTTCCACGAGCTTTTCAGTTTGATGACCGGGAAATCTCCCATGTCCCGGTTTGGATACGTCTTCCATCCTTCCCTTTAGAATTATGGTCGAGAAATCACATAAGCAAGATTGCCTCTTTGGTCGGTCGACCTATTATGGTGGATTACACCTCGGTTAAGGCTGACCGGGTATCGTATGTTCGAGTGCGTGTGGATATTGATGTATCGCTGGAACTGCCTAAGGAGGTTACCTTCAACTATCGAGGTGCCAACTATACCCAAACTGTACTGTATGAACGTCTCCCTGCGTATTGTACAAAGTGCAGAAAGTTTGGTCATCTGGTAGGAGATTGTGACGCAGGGGATAAGAGGAATAATGGGAAGAAGGAGACGTCTGTCTAGGCCACTCATGTTGAGAACGAAGGGGTAGATGAGGAAGGATTTCAACAGGTTGGTTCGAATAAGAAAAAGAAGGGGAGGAGCAGAAGCAGGAAGAATAAGGGCACGACTACCCCACCTGTTAAGGAACCGAGCACTGTGGTTTCATCGGGGAGATATCAAATCCTCGATCCTTTGGATCCTGATGATACCAGGATCAACCGACGGGAAGGAAAACAACACGCTCAAGTCAATACTAAGAAAACTTGGGCGTCGGAGACAGAAGATGAGGATGAGGAAGCCGTTGGGCGAACGGGATGCTCCCCTCCACCTGGTGCACCATCGAGAGCTGATGGGAGGAAGCGCGGCACTGGAATCATCATCCAGGAGCCGCCGGACCAAGGGAATGGACCAGGACGAGGCGGGGGCTCTACCCCCAATGTTCGTCAATGAGGTTACTTACGTGGAATGTGCGAGGGCTTTCAGCCTCTCGCGCGCAGCGAGCAGCCCGCAGGTTAGTTCGCAAGCATAATGTGTGTCTAGTTGGATTTCTTGAAACTAGATTATCTGTTAATAATGTGGTCGACATAGTGGGTAGAATAGTTCCAGGATGGAATGTTATTAATAATTTCGAATTTGTTGATGGGGGGCGGATTGTGGTTGCGTGGGATTCCACCCTGATTGCTTTTAGTAATGTTGTGCTCCACGAGCAGTGTATTTCTGGTTTGGTTCGTTGTCTGATTTCTCAACAGGAGTTCCACATCAGTGTTGTATACGCCCATAACGGCGTAGTTGACAGGCGCAGGCTATGGTCACATCTCTCTTCGGCTGCTCTAACAGTTAACTCCCCCTGGATCCTCCTGGGTGACTTTAACTGTGTTAGGAGACCGGATGAGCATTCTGAAGTTGTTCCTTCTCATAGGAACTGGAAAAGGGTGGATTTTGAAGAGTTGTGTGTCGAATTGGGATTAGATGATGCCAAGTCTAAAGGGTGCTTCTTCACCTGGACTAATGGCAGGACATGGAGTCGTATTGACAGGGTACTGGTGAACTCGAACTGGGATATCAGGTCGGGGGTGGTAGAGGCCGAGTTCCTGCCCATGGGGGCCACCTCGGATCACTGCCCTGCACTAGCAATCGTACTTAATACGGAGCAGTCAAAGGGGAAACCGTTCAGATACGTGAATATGTGGAGTAAGAGCAGTAGTTTTATGGATGTTGTGAGCGAGACTTGGGGCTCACAAATTTGGGGCACTGCTCAATTCAGTTTATGTCGTCGGCTGAAACTACTCAAGCCAAAGTTACGTCTCCTTGGCAAGAGAGATTTCAGCCACATAGCTGAAAGAGCAGAGAGAGCTAGAGTGGAACTTGACAGACTCCAGCTGGATAGCCAGGCTGATCCGGGTAATGCTGAGAAATGGGAGAGTGTCCGTGAGGCGACGAAGAAAGTTGATTTCCTATGTCATGCCGAACACCTTTTCTTCTCTCAGATGACCAGGGGTGAGTATCTGATTAATCAGGATAAGCCCACAAAGTTTTTCTACAAGAAGATTAAGTCAAACAGCGTGAGGAACGTCATCTCATCCATTCGTACCGAATTCGGGCGCACTCCTTCCCGTGATGAGGTGGTTGATGAATTCCTTACGTATTACAGAGACTTGTTGGGTACTGCAGGCCAGTGTGATGAGATTGATGATAGTGTGTTCGAGTGGGGCAACTTGCTGTCTGATCAGCAGGCCCAAGGGCTTGTCGCACCTATTACAGCCGAGGAGATTAAGGAGGTAGTGTGGAAGATGAACGGAGATAAAGCCCCTGGGCCGGATGGGTACACGGCCACCTTCTTTCGAGATGCGTGGGATGTGGTTGGTTCTGATGTTGTGGCCGCTGTCCAGGAATTTTTCCATTCTGGGCAACTGCTGCGACAAATGAACGCCACGTTTATTACACTCATCCCGAAAGGGAAGCATGATCCCACTGTACGAGACTTCCGTCCGATCTCGTGCTGCAATGTAATTTACAAGATCATCTCTAGGGTTATTGTGGGACGAATGACGGGGTTGATGGATGATTTGGTGGCAGAAAATCACTTTGGTTTTGTGCAGAATCGTAAGATGAGGGACTGTGTAATGCTTGCTCAGGAGATAGCCAAAAACTATGGTTGGGCAAGGAACCGGATGAGCAAGAGAATGGCTGTGAAGGTGGATATTGAAAAGGCCTACGATTCAGTGGACTGGAGTTTCCTACGTGGAGTTCTGGCAGGGTTGAGGTTTCCTCAGCGTATGATAGAATGGATCATGGAGTGCGTCACCACCACTTCATTTTCCATCCTTGTCAACGGCGCTCCGGAGGGTTACTTCGACGGCAAGCGTGGCTTGCGTCAAGGTGATCCTCTGTCGTCCTTGCTCTTTATGCTCTGCATGGATTACTTTTCTCGTCTATTCAGGAGACTCACGACGGAGGAAAACTACAAGCACCACTCTCAGTTGTGTGCTAAAGTTGGAGTTACCCACCTAGCATTCACGGATGACTTGATTATTTTTGCTTATGGCAACCACACCTCTGCAGAAGTGGTCGCTAAGGCACTTGATCAGTTCGCCAGAATGTCAGGTCTGGAGGTTAGTCCAGAGAAATCTCATTTGTTTATGGCTGGTGTTCCGGTGACCGACGAACAGAGGATTCGCGAAGTGCTGCCTTTTCAGTAGGGCACCTTTCCTGTGCGCTATTTAGGAGTACCGCTGCAGGGAAGTAAACTACGTGAGTACGCCTTTGAACCTCTTATCACGCAGGTAGCGAACCTCATCAGGGGCTGGTCCATGCATTTGTTGTCCTATGCAGGCCGACTGGAACTCATCCGGTCAGTCCTGTATGGGGTGATGAACTTCTGGATCGCCATGGTGAAGATTCCCAAATGAGTGGTTGACATGGTAGAACGCATGATCCGGAAGTTCCTTTGGGGAACAACGAGGGGTGCAGTCCGTTGGGAGGAGGTCATACTACCTAAGGAACAGGGTGGCCTGGGACTTAGGGGATTAGATCTCCTGAACGATGTAGCCCTGTGTGGAGTGTTATGGGATGTGCATCAGGAGAAGAAGTCACTGTGGATTAAGTGGATTAATGCCATTTACCTACATAACTCTTCTTGCTGGGATGTAGAGGTGAACTATAGTGCCTCTATAGTGTGGAAAGACATTCTGCGTGCGAGGGATAGAGTCCGAGCACGGATCGGAGGGGACCTCATCACCTCTCTCGCTTCGTGCTCGGAGATGGGGAAGCTTCGAGTGGGCAAGATGTACTGGCTCGCTTCCACAACGGCACCGGTGCATTTTGCCTATAAGAAGCTGTGGAGTCCTTGGGTTCCGCAGAAACATTCGTTCAGGATGTGGATTTCCCTAAGGAACAGACTGCTTACTCTGGTCAGGTGGAGGAACTATGAAGGCCTGGTTGAGTGCGTGTTGTGTGTGGGAGCCGCTGAGACGAGAGATCATCTCTATTTTGGTTGCCCATTCACGAAGCACGTGTGGAACCGGGTTAGAGACGAAGTGAAGTGGAGGAGACAGGTTACCACTTTGAAGGCCGGCCTCAAGTGGTTGAGCAAGGACCGGCGTGTGCATGCTCGCGAGAGGAGGAGGTGGACGCTTGCCCTCTACGGCAGTGTCTTCCTCATTTGGAAGGCTCGGAATGAAGCGCTCTTCGAGGGTGCCCGACCTTCATTGGATGTACTGTTTAATTCTATTATTATGTATGTGGTTAGATTTGAGTATTTTTTGACTAGATAGGCGGTTTTAATCTTTAGTTTGCTCCGTTTGGAGTTGTAATTATAAACTGTGACATTGGCCTCGGCCTGCTGCTTTGAATAATTTACATACTATTCAGCGAATGATTTACACGTCAGTATCACTGCGGGCCTCCACTGGAGTTTTCTCTGGCTTCGCCCCGCTCAGGCATAGTTCACCATCTTTTGGGTCCAGACAGGTACGCTCACTCGAACCCTTCTCAGAAGATCAAGGTCGGTCGGCGGTGCAACCCTCGGGGGGATCGTGTCGGTCAGCTTCCTTGTGCCTTATGGGTTTAATTGCCCGTTGACTCGTGCATATGTCAGACTCCTTGGAACATGTTTCAAGATGGGTCAAATGGGGAGCCCGCATGCCAGCACCGGGAACGTGCAGTTACCGAGGCACGCACGAGGTGCGCGTTGTTCACCTAGATCGACGCGACGCCATACAATGAGCATATCAACTGCCTGAGCTTTGAGCGCCGCATCGATCCGTGCTGGTCCATGCCCCGAGTCGATCGATAGACCGGCTGTCGCTGTTCCACATCCGACCGGGATGCATCGCCGGCCCCCTTCTGCTTCTCTCCCGACAATTTTAAGCACTCTTTGACTCTCTTTTCAAAGTTTTTTTCATCTTTCCCTCGCGGTACTTATTCGCTATCGGTCTCTCGCCCGTATTTAGCCTTGAATGAAATTTACCACCTGATTGGGGCTGCATTCCAAAACAACCCGACTCGCCGACAGCGCCTCATGGTGTGGCAGGGTCTGGGAGAAACAGGGCTCTCACCTTCTATGGCGCCCCATTCTAGGGGACTCGACCCTAGTCCGCCGCTGAGGATGCTTCTCTAGACTACAATTCGAATGGTGTGGCCGCTCGATTCTCAAGTTAGGCTATTCCCGATTCGCTCGTCGTTACTAGGGGAATCCTTGTAAGTTTTTTTCCTCCGCTTATTGATATGCTTAAACTCAGCGTGTGATCCCGCCTGATTTGGGGTCGCGGTCGAAGGCGACGTGCTCGCACATGCCATTGGGTCTGATCGTGCGTCCTGACAAGGTGGTGCACGACAAAGCACATTGAGGGTTCAACCACCACTTGTCATGAGGTGCGTCGCCGGGGATCACATTTGGGCTGACCGCGTGGCATCGCGCATGGGGGACCACTTTCCACCCCCACCACGCGTTTGGGCATGGGGAGGAGGCGATGTAATGCGTGACACCCAAACAGGCATGCCCTCGGCCTAGTGGCTTCGGGCGCAACTTGCATTCAAAGACTCAATGGTTCACGGGATTCTGCAATTCACACCAAGTATCGCATTTTGCTACGTTCTTCATCAATGAGAGAGCTAAAATATCTGTTGCCAAGAGTCGTTCAGACATTCGATGGGCGTCCCGATCCCCGAAGCACCCCATGGATGGGGCATTTAATAGGGGACGCTCGTGTTTATATTCCTTGGCGCATCTCGTGCCTAAATTTGTTAGTCCCGAATGGCGCGAGCACCGTTGGGTCCGAGCACGCGGCTTGGGGGTTAGCCGACGATGCGGAACCCAAGTGTTTCTAAATGTGTTCGTGGTCTGCTTTGTAGTTTCGACAATGATCCTTCCGCAGGTTCACCTACGGAAACCTTGTTACGACTTATCCTTCCTCTAAATGATAAGGTTCAGTGGACTTCTCACTACGTCGTGGGCGGCGAACCGCCCATGTCGCCTCGATCCGAACACTTCACCAGACCATTTAATTGGGAGGAGCGATGGGAGGTGTGTACAAAGGGCAAGGACGTAGTCAACGCGAGCTGATGACTCGCGCTTACTAGGAATTCCTCGTTGAAGACCAACAATTATAATGATCTATCTCCATCACGATGAAATTTCAAAGATAACCCAGGCATGTCGACCAAGGCTATAAAGTTGATGATTACATCAGTGTAGCGCGCGTGCGGCCCAGAACATCTAAGGGCATCACAGACCTATTATTGCCTCAATCTTCCACGGCCTTAAAGGCCGTAGTCCCTCTAAGAAGCTGGCCCCGGAGGTATACCTCCGCATAGCTAGTTAGCAGGCTGAGGTCTCGTTTATTAACGGAATTAACCAGACAAATCACTCCACCAACTAAGAACGGCCATGCACCACCACCCATAAAATCATGAAAGAGCTCTCAGTAGTGGGGTTAGAGTATTTCTCTCTCTAGAAAGATTTCTCTCTTGAGACGCCTCCCGTATGCTCCCTCCTTCTTGGGATTTTGGCTCTCCTAGTGCTTAATCTGTTTATGTTTTGGATTTTTCCACTATTAGATTACTGTTGGTTCCTTAGTTGATTATCCTTAATGTAATTTGACTCTTATTCCATTTCATTTGGTCATCTGCTGTGCATCGACTTGGGTCCCCATTTGGGGGTTTCACCCTTTGGGCGTGTCTCTACCTAGTTTTGGTAGCCGACGGTCTAGTGGCCGTCAACCTTCACCGACTGGGCACTATTTCGGTGGTGCCTTGTTCTCTCCCTGTGGCGTCGCACCTAGGGTTTGCAAATTCGAAGTGTATTTCGGCGACTCTTCGGTTCTGGAGGCGGAGTTCAGTGGGTTGCTGTATGTGCCTCTTGCCGGCTGGGGTCATATTTCGTCAGCATTTTGGTCTCTCCCTACGGTGGCATAACTAGGGCTGCAATTTTAAGTGTAGTGTAGCGGTGTTTCTGTTCCCGAGGCGGAGTTCAGTGCCTGTGGCGGCACTTCTAGGGCTGCGAACGACGTTTCTGTTTCCCAGGCGGAGTTCAGTGGTTAATACGAGGCGCCCTTTGGTTTGCGGACAGGGGCCTCGCATTTTAGGGTTGCGGTCAGCGGCGAAGTATAGTTAGGTTGGTGGCGGCGCGTGGTACTACTATTTTGCTTCTGAGTTTGTGGCCGCGACGGCCAACCTGCTCCTCCCGCTCAGACTCCCGTTCAAACTCCCTCGTTCCCGTCTATAGATTCTTGTCCATCTCTGATTGATGATGTTGACTGCAATATCAGGTGAACTTGTTCCTTTCATTTCAACCTAACTCACCTGGAACTGCTACTCTGCTCCCGAGTTTGCTGTTCGCGGCGGCGACCCTTCTCTACCAGTTCAGGCTCCTGTTCAGACTCCCTCGTTCCCGTCTACTGTTTCTTGTCCTTTTCTGTTTACGATGGTGACTCCAGTTTCAGATGAACTTGTTCCTTTCTTTTAAACTGTCTAGTTTGTGTCCCCCTCTTTTCTTGTTCTCATTTCGTCGTTGTTTTGGCACTGTTGTTTACCTCTCCTTGCTTCTCTTTGTGTTAGCCACGTCTGTAACCTTGGCTAGGTTTGTCTTTCGGTTGGTTGTCCTTTTCTGCTCTTGTCTCGTCTCCTGTGTGTGCCTTTCGCTTGCTCTGTGCTTGTTTCTGTCTTACTGCTTTGTGTGTTTTTTCTTGCTGTTCAGTTTTGCTCTCCGGCATGTTGTGGGTGCTGCTTTGTGTGCTGGTTGCTTGCTGTTCAGTGCTGCTCTTCCGGCATGTTGTGCGTGTGGCTTGCTGTCTGCTATGTGTGTGTGGTTTAGTTACTCTTTGTTGGTTCTTGTAGTGTTTAAGTGTGTTGTTGTTTGCTTTTCCGTTCCTCCTTCTTGTCTTGTTGCTGTGTTTTGTGTCATTTTCCCTTTGCTTTAGTTGTTGTTCCCATTTTGTTGTGTTTTCTTTTTCCTCTCTGTGAGTCTTGTTTCAGTTTGCTGTGTCTAGCTTTAGGTTTGTGCTTAGCTTTGGTTGCTGTGCTTTATCCCCTTTTTGTTGCTGCTGTGGGTCGTGCTTTGCTTGTAGGCTGTTATGGCTAAGAAGAAATCTCACTCACCTCCGGTTAAGAAAAAATACCCTGTTCACATCCACCTGGTTCACCGTGGGAAGAATAAAGCTGCAAATTCTAATCCTTTGGAGCCTGATTCATCTAGAACCTTGGGGGATTTCGATTCTTCCTCGGACGAGGAGTCTAACCGTGGTAGTTCAACCTTCTACCCATCTGCTGCTAGTGCTTATTTGCCTCAAATTCAGACTGCCCTCAATCATTCTAAGGCATATTCTAGCAGCCAGGAGAACCTCTTGCTCAGTTCACTACCGAAGAACCTTGACATCGCTTGTTCCACAGACGCCCCACACCACTTTGATGAGGGTTCTTCCAGTACTCAGATTGTCCCTAATAAAGATGCTGTTAATGCTGTTAATGTTGTATCTAATGCTACTATTGATGCTACACAACATGTCCCCACAGGCCACAATGGTGCCCCTAAAGCCAATGGTCATAATGCCCCCCGTGATAAGATCCAAAATGCAGCCAGCCTGTTTAAGAACTGCAAAGACCCGTTGGAGGATTGCAAGTTGGATCTCTTTCCAGCTTTCGATGGGCCAGTTGTTCTCACCAATGAGGACGTTTATAATATTGATGATGAATGGAGATTCTCGCTTATTGGTGGGTTTACGACAAATTTCCATGGCTCAAGGCCATCAGAGCTATGTCGAATCTTGGCGGGTTCCATGTAGGATCTTCCCCCACGATGATGCTTGGGTGATCATCAAATTCACCAAGCAAGAAGACATGGAGAAAATTCTATTTGGAGGCCCTCACTTTGTTTTTGCCAAACCATTCATGCTGCAAAAACTTCCAAAATTCTTTAATTTTAGGAGTCTAAACTGGACGGTTCCGGTGTGGGTGAAACTTCCGGGGCTGCCTCTTGATTGTTGGCACTCTAATTCTCTTGGGAAAATTTGGTCTCACCTTGGTAAGCCCCTTAGCACTGAAAGAAACGCAAAGGAAGTAAATAAAATATCCTTTCCTAGAGTGTTGGTGGAGGTGGACACTTCTAAGTAACTCCGAAGCAATATTCTCATCACACTGCCGAACAATACTATTCTCGAGCAGCCCCTCATCTTCGAGCAAAATCCCAAATTCTGTAAGTCATGCTCTCGATTTGGTCATCTTTCTACTAACTGCCCTCCCCCATCTTTTGCTCCTAAAAGGCAGGCTCCTGTGAACCCTAAGGAGGGTGGTGTGCAAGAAGACCATGCTGCAAATCAACAAACAGGTACCTCTGCTCTACAGGTCATTAAAGGTAACAATATTGAATTTCGGGTGGTGGATAAAAACAAAGGTACTTTTGCAAAAAACTCTCTTTTTGCGAACCTTGCCAGTTCCAAATTTGCTATCTTAGATGCTGATTATCCTAGTTCTTCTATTAATCCTGCATCAAAAAACAATATGGTTGGAAATGGGTTGATTGCCTCTGACTTACATAATAATGGGCCTGTGGCCAACTTTATTAATACTGGTATTGCTGATATCTCTGTTTCTTCTGATAAATGTGATAATGGTGATTCTGGTATTGTACCCAATGAGGGTTTGGGTTCATCTGGTTTACACAATAGTGCTTCTGAGTCTGTGAGAATTGGGGACATTAACTTGGTGAGAGGTGGTTTATCTGTGCCTTCCATCCCGTCTGCTCCTAATATCCCTTCTGACTCGACTCCTATTGAAAAGGAGTTTACTTTGGTGACTTCTAAAAATAATAGGAAGTATAACCCCAAAGTTCCTGGAGTGGTCCAAGGTTTGAAATACCTTCCTTCCACTTCTTCTGCCTTCCCTACGACTAGGATCCCCTACATTCCCCCAAATGCTAGGCCCTCCCTTCGCCGTTAGTTGTCTCTTTCCCTTTGTTTTCCAATGTGTTTTGCATCCTGGAATATCCGAGGTTGTAATAAAATTATCAAGCTTAAAGGTGTGTATAGTTTTCAAAAAAATCATAACCTAGACATTGTGGGTATCTTAGAATCTAAACTAAAGCCTCCTAAGTTGGACCTATTGATGAGAAATTATTTCCCCTCTTGGAACCAAGTTAACAATTTTGATTCTTTTAGTGGTGGGCGTATCCTCATTATTTGGAATCCCTCTAAAGTCGATTTAGTTGCCCTCTCTTCCACCCCTCAAGTCATCCATTGGGGGGTTTTTTGTAAAGAGACTCATGTTTCTTTCAATATCTCTTTTGTTTATGGCTTATATACAGTTGTTAACCGTAGGGCCCTTCAAAATTTTCTTCTTCAATTTGGCCACCCTCTCTCGAGTCCTTGGATTGTTCTTGGTGATTTCAACTGCATCAAAAATTTAGAGGAAAAGATGGGTGCGCCAGTCACTGCCTATGATCCCAAGGATTTTCAGGATTTGTGCCTTTTTCTGGGTTTTTCTGATGTCCAGTTCTCTGGTTGTTTTTTCACTTGGAATAACAATAGTACTTGGTGTAAGCTTGATCGGGTTCTCGTTAACCCCTGTTGGCAATCTAATGGCTTCCATTGTACTGTTGACTTCCTCCCTGCAGGGTGTCTCTCTGATCATTCGCCTGCTATTGTGTGCTTATTCTCCCAACTGCGTTCCACCCAGAAACAGTTCAAATTTTTTAACATGTGGACTCTTCATCCTGATTACCATTATGTAGTATCCTCTGCTTGGGATTCTTACTTTAGTGGAACATCTCAATACGTTCTTTGTTAGAAATTAAAGGTGTTGAAGTGTAGTCTCAAAAACCTAAACTGTTAACATTTCTCCCACATTTCTTAGAGGTCTAAAGCAGCGATTGATGAGCTGACGCAAAACAAGTTACTTTTTAATCGTAACCCTTTGGATATGAACTTATCTGAGCATGTTAAACATCTTCGTTCCAAAGCTCTTTTTCTCTCTGATTCTGAAAGAAGTTTCTTGGCCCAAAAAGCTAAATGCAACTTTCTCACTTTAAATGATAAGAACTCCAAATTCTTCCGTAGCATTATTAAGAGGAATGCTTCTAGGAACTACATTGCTTCTATTATTGGAAGTAATGGTTTGCCTACCACTTCTCCTGACCATGTTGATAATAAATTTGTGAATTTCTATACCAACTTGTTTGGTGTGGATTCCCCGAGAACTCCTATTGATTCTCATGTGTTTGATTGGGGTCCTTCTTTATCCCCTGAGCTTGACTTCGACCTCACTAAACCCATTCTCCCTTGTGAGATAAAAGATGTTATTTTCTCTATTAGTGAGGATAAGGCTCCTGGCCCTGATGGCTATTCTGCGGGGTTCTTTAAAAACTCTTGGCAAACTGTGGGCGAACTTGTCACTGAGGCTGTTTCTGAATTCTTCCAAAATGGTTTGATCCTTAAACAACTAAACCATACCATTATCTCCCTCGTGCCCAAATCTACTCATGCTGCTTCTGTCTCTGACTTTAGGCCCATTGCTTGTTGTAATGTTGTTTATAAGACCATCACCAAGATCATTTCTAACCGGCATGCTCCTATTCTCCCTATCCTTATTAATAAAGCCCAAGCAGCCTTTGTTAGTGGTAGGAATATCACTGATAATATTTTTCTTGCCCAAGAGTTAATGCGGGGATATGCTAGATCGCGCACTTCTCCTAGATGCACTATCAAAGTTGATCTTCAAAAAGACTATGATACTGTGTCCTGGTCCTTCCTTGCTGACGTCCTCCAGGGATTTGGCTTTCCCCTCTTTTTATCTCCTGGATCATGCAATGTGTTTCCACCCCTTCTTTCTCTATCTCTGTGAATGGTTCTTGGAAGGGTTTCTTTGCTGGCAAGAGAGGCCTCAGACAGGGTGACCTGATTTCAATTTCCATCCTAAATGTGTTGATCTTGGTATTACTCACCTAGTGTTTGCGGATGATCTTATGTTTTTTTCTCATGGTGACCCCACTTCTGTCAAGATTCTAGTCGATTGCCTTGAGTACTTCAAAAGCACCTCTGGCCTAGGTATCAATCCCCAAAAATCTTGTATTTTTGCGGCCGATATCAATGGAATGGACTTGGATGATATTCATGGTCTTCTGAACTTTCCTATTGGTTCTCTTCCTGTCCATTACCTGGGTGTCCCTTTGGCTTCTCAAAAGCTCAATGTTGTCCACTATGCCCCACTCTTTGAGCTCATATCGAACTATATTAATTCTTGGTCTTCTAACACTCTATCTTATGCAGGTAAAATTGAGCTCATCCACTCAGTCTTCCAAGGTGTGGAGTGTTTCTGGCTTCAAAATTTTCCCCTCCCCGGTGCTGTTATTGACCGTATTCATAAGCTTTGTAGAGCTTTTTTGTGGGGAGGGAAAAGACCACTTGTTAGTTGGGCCGATATTTGTAAGCCCTATGAGGAAGGGGGATTGGATATTCAGGATATTAAAGCATGGAATAATGCCCTTTTATCTCGTATCCTGTGGAACCTTCACCTTAAATCTGATTCCCTATGGATTCGTTGGGTTCATCATTATTATATCAAAAATTCTACTATTTGGGATTGGAAACCTATCTTGAGAGACTCCCCCATCCTCAAATGGGTTATTGATATTAGGGATGATCTAGTTGTGAAGCTTGGTAATATGAGTAGTGTCAATGATAAGTTCTCAGAGTGGAGTACTCCAAAGGGCATTGATACTTCTGTTGTCTATGATATTTTTAGGTTGAAAGGCGAAAAAATTGTTTGGAAGAATATGACTTGGAAAAATTATATTCCTCCAAAATTCTCCTTCATCACATGGTTGGCCATACTTGGGAGGCTCCAAACCAGAGATAACTTATTATTTTTGGATATTGACAAGGTATGTCCTTTGTGTGGTTGTGTTAATGAATCCTCACATCACCTCTTTTTTCATTGCAGGTCTACTGTTTCTATTTGGTTCAAGATTCAGACTTGGCTAGGAATGGGTTGATCCATGTCTACTATCTTAAGTGCCATCAAATGGTTGAAGAAAGAACCTGCTGTTGGGGTCATGATGGTGCGCGCTCGTCAGCTTGCTCTTATCTCCACTATATACCAAATATGGAGGGCTAGGAATGCCTTGGTCTTTGATGCTGTGGCGTTTGATGTTGATACAATTGTTGGGAAGATACAATCGACGATTTACAAGATACTTTATCGGATCTACACTGTGGACTTCATCAAGTTCTAGTATTGTGCTTGTATTAGCTTATCTTGCCTTGTGGATTTTGTTTGCATTGTTATCAGACCGGGGTATGCCCTGTCTAATTGTTATTTTGGTTGCTCTCTCGCCATCCTGGTATGGTTGGAGAATTTTTTGTTGTATTGTTCTTTACTCTCGCCATCTTGTATGGTTGGAGTTTCATTCATGCCTCTTTCACTAATGTTGGTACTCTTTTTCCTACTTATGGTTTTTCCCCATTGGGGGGTTTTTCATTAGTAGGTTTTAATGAGGCCAACGAGGCATGGATGTTTTTGGAGCTTCGCCTTCCCTTCTACCATTTGTCCTTCAGTGGTAGTTTTGAGTCCTGTTTAAACCTCAATTGCCCTTCTTTGTATACCATTCTTTCCAGTTGGTGTTTGTATTGTTGTCTTGTTGTAACAATTACGATTATTTTTATATATTATTTACTTTTACCCCAAAAAAAAAAGAAAGAGCTCTCAGTCTGTCAATCCTTACTTGTTTGGACCTGGTAAGTTTCCCCGTGTTGAGTCAAATTAAGCCGCAGGCTCCACTCCTGGTGGTGCCCTTCCATCAATTCCTTTAAGTTTCAGCCTTGCGACCATACTCCCCCCGGAACCCAAAGACTTTGATTTCTCATAAGGTGCCGGCGGAGTCCTTTAAGCAACATCCGTCGATCCCTGGTCAGCATCGTTTATGGTTGAGACTAGGATGGTATCTGATCGTCTTCGAGCCCCTAACTTTCGTTCTTGATTAATGAAAATATCCTTGGCAAATGCTTTCGCAGTTGTTCGTCTTTCATAAATCCATGAATTTCACCTCTGACTATGAAATACGAATGCCCCTGACTATCCCTGTTAATTATTACTCCGATCCCGAAGGCCAACGTACTAGGACCGATATCATATAATGTTATCCCATGCTAATTTATCCAGAGCGTAGGCTTGCTTTGAGCACTCTAATTTCTTCAAAGTAACAGCGCCGGAGGCACGACCCGACTAGTTAAGACCAGGAGCGCATCGCCAGTAGAAGGGATGAGACGACCGGTGCCCATCGGAAGGTGGACTGGCCGGACCAACCCAAAGTCCAACTACGAGCTTTTTAACTGCAACAGCTTAAAATACGCCATTGGAGCTGGAATTACCGCGGCTGCTATCACCAGACTTGCCCTCCAATGGATCCTTTTAAGGGATTTAGATTGTACTCATTCCAATTACCAAACTCGAAGAGCCCGGTATTGTAATTTATTGTCACTGCCTTTCTTGGATGTGGTAGCCGTTTCTCAGGCTCCCTCTCTGGAATCAAACCCTAAATCTTCCTCACCCGTCACCACCATGGTAGGCTACTATCCTACCATCGAAAGTTGATAGGGCAGAAATGTGAATGATGCGTCGCCGGCACGAGGGCCATGCGATCCGTCAAGTTATCATAAATTATCGCAGTAATGAGAAGAGCTCGTGTTAACCTTTTATCTTATAAATGCTTCCCTTCCTGAAATCGGGGTTTGTTGCACGTATTAACTCTAGAATTACTACGGTTATCCGAGTAGCAGGTACCATCAAACAAACTATAATTGATTTAATAAGCCATTCATAGTTTCACAGTCTGGATTAGTTCATACTTACACATGCATGGTTTAATCTTTGAGACAAGCATATGACTACTGGCAGGATCAATCAGGTAGCATTCTTCACCGATGCTGGAACGGTATGATCCGGGCCGTGGGGGCACTCAGACCAAGGCACGCACGATGGTCATATGCAAGGAGCATTGAATTCTCTCTACGTGGACGATGGAGGCATTGTGGCCTCGTGGTCATTCCGTGCTCCATAATTGATAATTCGAGCATCGTGTCGTGGCCCGACAGACCAAGCATCCTTAAGGGTGCTCGAATTGCGAGGCACGACACGGGCCCTGATGTCCACCCACACCGCATTTCCGTAAGGAGCAGCGGTGCAAGGTGGAAAATGACTGATTGTACGGACAATTGCCATCTCAATGTGAATTCAGGACGGAGAAACCATTTATAGCCGAGGCTAATGGCTGTCGCGCCAACTATTGAGAAGGCTGTCGCGCGGTGCCTTCGCTGCCATAGAAGGGACACGACGCACATGATCAAGCCCTTCACCACTCACGCACCATCACGTACGCAATGCTTGGGTGCGAATCTCATCGCCAAACCACCCCACGGAGAAACTCTGCAAGGAAGGCTAGACGAAGAATAAGAAGCCCGAGCACAACCCGCTGGATGCGAAGAAACACTAGCCATGTTGGCCATCCGATCAGAAGGGAACATACAGGGATGCTCAAATATTAAATCGGACAAGGGACGGCCATGTCGGGTGCCGGGGCATGCCGGTGGATGCCCATGTCCGGTGCGGGATAGGCAGGGGATGCCCATGGCGAGGGACGCCCACGTCGGGTGCCAGGGCAGGCCGGGGGACGCCCACATCGGGTGCCAGGACACGCCGGGGGACGCCAACATTGAGTGTTAGGGCACGCTGGGGGATGCCCACGTGGGGTGCCGGGGGCACGCCCATGTCGGGTGCGGGACAGGCAGGGGCACGCCCACGTTGAGTGCGAGACAGGCCGGGGCACGTGGGCATAGAGTGTCGAGACACGCTGGGGGATGCCCACATCGAGTGCTGGGGCACGCCAGGGGACGCCCACATCAGGTGCCGAGGCAGGCTGGGGGACGCCCACATCGGGTGCTGGGACACGTTGAGGGACGCTCACGTAGGGTGCCGAGGCATGCCTGGGGATGCCCACATCGGGTGCCGGGGGCACGCCCACGTTAGGTGCGGGATAGGCAGGGGAACACCCACGTCGGGTGTCGAGACACGCTGGGGGATGCCCACGACGGGTGCCAGGGCACGCCGCGGGATGCCCACATTGGGTGCCAGGGCACGCCCATGTCGGGTGCTGGACAGTGTGGGGGACGCACACGTCGGGTGCTAAATCAGGCCACGTCGGGTGCCGGGACACACCGGGGATGCCCATGACGGGTGCCGGGGCATGCCAGGGGACGCCTACATCGGGTACCGGACAGGCCGGGAATGCCCACGTCGGGTGTCGGGACACGCCAAGGTATGCCCACATCGAGTGTCGGGGCACGCCGTGGGACACCCACGTCGGGTGCCAGGGCACGCCCACGTCGGGTGTGGGACAGGCCGGGGGATGCCCACGTCAGGTGTCAGGGGACGCACACATCGGGTGCCGGGGCATGCCGAGGGATGCCCATGTCGGGTGCTGAGGCAAGCCGAGGGACGCCTACACGGGGTGCGGAGGAGGGTCGTGGGATGCCCACTCCAAGTGCTGGAGCACGCCAGGGGACGCCCACGTCGGGTGCCGGGGCACGCCGGGGGACGCCCATGTTGGGCACCTGGCATGCCGAGGGATGCCCACATCGGGTGCCGGGGCACGCCGAGGGATGCCCACACCCGGTGGCGGGGCAAGCCGTGGGATGCCCACGCCGAGTTCTGGGGCAGGGTCGGGGGAAGCCCACGTCGGTTTTCGGGGGATGCCTACGTCGGGTGCCGGGGCACGATGGGAATTGCCCACCGGAAGCCGGGGCATGCTAGGAAATCCCCACCAGAACTATCATCGGAAACTCGCCAGTGATCGCCGGAAAAGTGCCCGGACGGAGACCCAAATGGGGCACGTCTGTTGCCTACCCGTGGCCATGGTGCTTGGCAACCGTTGCCCATGTGTGCCTTGCCAGCCCCTTGACAGCACACCCCGCTATATAGTTTTAGGAGGCGAAACCCAGGTGACAACAGTAGATATTGTTTGTTGTTCTTTGTCGTCCTTATTGTTTGTCTTGTGCATGGATTACTTCTCCCGTCTCTTCAGGAGAATGACCGTGATGGGCAATTATAAGTATCACTCTAGGCATTGTGCGAAGGTGGGAGTTACTCATTTGGCGTTTGTGGATGATTTGATTATCTTTGCTTATGGCAATCGATCTTCGGCAGAGGTGGTAGCCAGGGCACTTAATCTCTTCGCTCGAATGTCACATTTGGAGGTTAGTGCGGACAAGTCTCACCTATTCATGGAAGGTGTTCCGGAGGATGAGGAGCAGGCTATCCGTGAGGTGCTGCCTTTTTAGGAAGGCACCTTTCCTGTATGTTATTTGGGAGTTCTGTTACAGGGAAGTAAGCTCCGGGAGTCTGCGTTTGAGCCACTCATCACACAGGTTACTAATTTGATCAGGGGGTAGTCCACGCATCTGCTTTCATATGCAGGCTGATTGGAGCTCATTAGATCGGTGGTGTACGGGTTGATGAATTTCTGAACGTCGATGGTGAAGATCCCCAAAGGAGTTGTGGACACAATAGAGAGGATGATACAGAAATTCCTTTGGGGAACCACAAGAGGTGCAGTTCGTTGGGAGGAGGTCATTCTCCCTAAGGAATAGGGAGGCCTGGGACTTAGGGGATTTGATCTGTTGAACGACGTAGCCCTTTGTGGTGTGCTATGGGATGTGCATCAGGAGAAGAGATCGCTGTGGGTCAAATGGATTAATGTCATTTATCTGCAGTCCTCTTCGTGTTGGGATGTTGAAGTGAACTATAGCGCCTCAATTGTGTGGAAGGATATCCTCCGTGCGAGGGATAGGGTTAGAGCACGGATTAGTGTGGACATGGTTTCCACTTTGGGTTTGTGTTCGGAGATGGGAAGGCTTCGTGTAGGCAAGTTGTATTGGCTTGTTTCAGACTCTATGCTGGTACAGCCTATTTACAAGAAGTTGTGGAGTCCATGGGTTCCTCAGAAGCATGCATTCAAGACGTGGCTCGCTGTGAGGAACCGCCTGCTTACCGTGGATAGATGGAGATACTACAAAGGCCCGGTTGAGTGCGTGCTATGCGTGAAAGCATGTATGGAACTGGGTTAGGCACGAAGTGGAGTGGAGGAGACAGGTTACCACGTTGAAGGCTCGCTTCAAGTGGCTCAGCAAGGACCGGCGAGTGCATGTTCATGATAGGAGGAGGTGGACGCTCGCTCTCTATGGAAGCATCTTCCTCATATGGAAGGCTCGGAACGAAGCGCTCTTCGAGGGTGCCCGACCTTCTATGGATGGATTGATTAATTCCATACTTATGCATGTAATTAGATTTGAGTATTTGTTATCTAGATAGGCGTAGTTTTTCTTTGGTTGCTCCGCACTGGAGTTGTAATTATATGTACTTCTGACTCTGGCTTCGGCCTCTCATTTTTGAATAATTAACATATCGTTCATAGGCGAAACCCAGGTGACAGCCGTAGATATTGAAATTTCCTGGGAGGCAAGTTTTTGTTCCTGTCGATCCGGATGTCCGTTCATCATGAAACTTTGCACGCCCTACCAAAATCGCACAAGGAATTCATTTTTGAAGTCAGAATTCAGTTTTGAGATTCTAATTTTTTTATAAATTTTTTATTTCAACGCATTCAATATGCCAGGCGACATCGAACGTGCCCATATATCGACGGATGGAGGTCGGTTGAGATTGCATGACCCATCAAAATCGAGCAAGGAATTAATTTTTTGAGTTGGATTTCACTTTTGAGATTCGAATTCATTTTTAGTAGTTTGTCCGCGGACGCTCGTTGCCTACTATTGCAGGGGGTTGCCCAGGATTGCCCACGCCCGTTGCATCGAATTGCCCATGCCGGGGGTTGCCTAGGAAGAACCTCGTCGGATTGCCCATGGTTACCCATGGTTGCCCATGATTGCCTATGGTGGTTGCCTAGGATTGCCCGTGTCGAGCCCCGTCGGATTGCCCATGACTACCTCAGATTGCGCATGCCAGGTGCCAGGGGTTGTCCAGGGAGAACCTCGTCGGGTTGCCCATGGTTGCCTAGGAATGCCCACGCCCATTGCCTGGGGTGCCCACGGGGGTCGCCCACGCCCGTTGCCTAGGATTGCCCACGATGGGTGCCTGGGCGTGGCCACGCCATGGCCCATTCCCATTGCCACAGGTTGCCCAGGCACAGGCCATGCTTGCACGGCCCATGCCCACGGCTTGCCTACGGTCGTTGCCAAGTTGCCCATGCACACAGGCCAAGCTTGCACAGCCCATGCCAATAGCTTGCCCACGGCCGTTGCCTTGGCTTGCCCATGCCATGGCCCATGCCCAACTCCCATTGCCCATGGTTGTCCACGGGGGTCGCCCACGTATGACACGGGGGTCGGCTACGGGTTGCCCACGCCGGTTGCCATGGGTTGCCCATGCCTATTGCCACGGGTTGCCAATGCATAGGCCATACTTGCACGGCCCACAGCCATCGCCATGGCCCATGCCCAACTCCCGTTGCCCACGGGGGTCGCCCATGGCTTGCCCATGCACAGGCCATGCTTGCATGGCCCATGCCCACAGCTTGGCCACAGCCGTTGCCTTGGCTTGCCCATGCCATGGCCCATGCCCAACTCCCGTGGCCCACGGTCGCCCACCGCGGTCGCCCATGTAATCCCACGCCCATTGCGACGGGTTGCCCATGCACAGGCAATGCTTGCACAACCCATGCCCACGGCCGTTGTCTTGGCTAGCCCATGCCATGGTCCATTCCCAACTCTCGTTGCCCACGGGTTGCCCACGGAGATGGCCACGTATGCCCACACCCATTGCCATGGGTTGCCCATGCACAGGTCATGCTTGCACGGCCCATGCCCACGCCTTGCCTGCGGCCGTTGCCATGGCTTGCCCATGCCATGGCCCATGCCCAACTCCCTTTGCCCACGGTTGTCCACGGGTTGCCCACGCTGCTCATGCACAGGCCATGCTTGCACCGCCCATGTCCATGTCTTGCCCACGGCCGTTGCCATGGCTTGCCCATGCCATGGCCCATGCCCAACTCCCATTGCCCACGGTTGCCCTCGGGGGTCGCCCACGGCTTCCCCACGCCCATTGCCACGGGTTATCCATGCACAGGCCATGCTTTCACGGCCCATGCCCACAGCTGTTGCCTTGGCTTGCCCATACCATGACCCATTTCCAACTCCCGTTGCCCACGGTTGCCCACGGGGGTCGTCCATGTATGCCCACGCCCATTGCCAAGGGTTGCCCATGCACAGGCAATGCTTGCACGGCCCATGCCTAAGGCTTGCCACGACCGTTGCCTTGGCTTGCCCATGCAATGGCCCATGCCCAATTCCTGTTGCCCACGGTTGCCCACGGTGGTCGCCCACGTATGCCCACGCCTATTGCCACGGGTTGCCCATGCACAGGCAATGCTTGCACGGCCCATGCCCATGGCTTGCTCACGGTCGTTGCCTTCGCTTTCGCGTGCCATGGCCCATGCCCAACTCCCGTTGCCTACGGTCGCCCACGTATGCCCACGTACATTGCCACGGGTTACCCACGCACTGGCCATGCTTGCACGGCCCATGCCCACGGCTTGCCCATGTATGAACTTAAAGTGGCTTCCTTTTTATCTCATGCACAGCATTTGTTCTTTATGCAGTTAGCTCGTAATGAATATTTGTTATGTCAGGATAAGCTATCCAAGTTTTTTCATAAGTTAGTCAAAGTGAATGGTGGTCGCAACATTATCCCGTCTGTTAGAATTGCCTCGGGGCATACTTCTTCAAGAGAGGACATGGTTGAGGAGTTTGTTTCTTTCTATAAAAAACTTCTTGGGACTTCTCGGGATTGCCAGCTTATAGATGAATCTGTGTTTGAATGGGGTGAGTAGTTGTCGGAGTACACAGGTTCGAGATTGTTGCCCCAGTTTCGGAGGAAGAAATCAAACAAGTTATCTAGAGTATGAATATGCATAAGGCTTCAGGTCCTGATGGATTTTCTGTGAGCTTCTTTAAAGATGCTTGGAATGTTGTTGTCCATGAGGTGGTATCTTCGGTTCAGGAATTCTTTCATGCTGGGAGGCTTCTTCGACAGTTGAACGCTACGTTCATTACTCTTATTCCAAAAGGAGTACATGACCCAAGTGTTAAGGATTTCAGGCATATCTCGTGTTACAACGTGTTATATAAGGTTATCTCCAAGATTATTGCTGCCAGAATCTCTAAGGTTATGGATTTCTTGATCTCAGAGAATCATTTTGGCTTCATAAAAGGGAGATATATGAGGGACTGCATCATGTTGGCACAAGAGGTATTGAGGAATTATGGTTGGAGTAGGGGTTATATTGCTCCCCGTATAACTCTCAAGGTTGACATTAAGAAAGCTTATGATACAGTCAACTGGGATTTCTTAAGGGGCATTTTTTCGGGTCTTCGTTTTTCCCCATTGATGATTGGGTGGATCATGGAGTATGTGACCACTACTTCTTTTTCTATTCTTGTTAACGGGGTGCCGGAAGGTTACTTTGAAGGGAAGCGTGGTCTTCGTCAGGGGGATCTTCTTTCTTCCCTTCTTTTTGTGATGTCCATGGATTATTTCACTAGATCCTTTAAGAAGTTGGCCAATGCTAATAATTTCAAGTTACATTCCAGATTGTGTGCAAGAGTTAGCTTATCTCACTTAGTGTTTGCGGATGACTTGATTTTATTTGCTTATGGTGATGTTCGAACTGCTCAACTAGTTTCTCAAGCTTTGCATACCTTCTCTTCAGTGTCAGGATTAGAAGTTAGCAATGAGAACTCTAGTTTGATTATGGCAGGCATTTCCGAAGATGTGGAGCTACTGGCGCTTGGATCATTTGTTTAACGTAACCCATTAGGATACCATGCATTTCTATCATAGCGGAAGCAATAAATTATAGAAACGATTACCGTTCACCAGGGTATGTAGAAGATGAAGGATTCTCGCTGGCAGACTGTGCAGTCCAACAAGAATGGCCATAACTTCCTCGTTTGATGTCGGAATTTAATGATCTTTATGCTCAGACGATCCTCTCTTCAACATCTTTCCGTAAGTATATTTATCATCAAATTCTAAATACTGTACGATTTTATATAAATTTTGCGAGGCGGCAGACAGCAGCAGCAAACTACCTTCTGATCTTCTGCCGTATGTCCCAAGTCCGATCTCAACGTCGTGTGGGCGACGATCTACGAGACCTCCTCAATCTGCTCTCAACCCTCATAACACGTGAATAATAAATTAGATTAGGATTCCAGATAAGCTGAGGTGACTTATATACATGGGCTACAGTAGGGACCAGGAGGAGAAATTGGGTTGGGCCTCCATTGGGCTTAAGTATCCAAGCTTAGCCCAAAGCTTATACTTAAGTCCAATAATAATAATATATTTCACTAAAATATTACTACTGCACTGCCTTTCCAATCCCAAAATTATATTTTGGGCTCCTTCTTATTATGAGCCCGTTAGTTTCCCCAACTTTAAGATATACAATGTCCATTAATTAATTTAAGTTACTGACAACTCAATTAATTAATATCTCATCCAAGAGTAGTACCACTCAACCTCATTATCATGCCGGAATAAATTCCACCTGCAGGGTTTACATGATAATCCTTATGAGCTCCTCAAGGGGACATCATTAACCTATGATGGACATGGATTTCTTCTACAATCAACAGCACACCATAGAGACAGCACTACTTCCCAACTCATCGAGTTTGTTGATTTAATTACATGTAAATTTCAATCATTGATGAATCAAAGAAATACATACTGCCCTACGTGTCGAGGTTATTGTATAGGGATTAAGAGCATGAACTTCCATAATAACTGAGATCAAGTTCTCCTATAAGTCAGTATAAGTCGAACGATCTCAAGCGGTCCTGCTCAATACACACAAGTGCACTAATGTGATTCTATAGCCAAGACAAGCTAATACCAAACCACACTACAACCATCCCGATAGAGAGTCCCCGTCTATCTCAGTTGTGAGCATCTGTTTATACTTTATAAGGAAACCGATAATATGATCTTCCGTGTGTTGTCGCACAACATATTATCTACAGTATAAAGTAAGTGGACTATTGCATCGAACATATAAATAAATTATAAGATGCAATCATTTGATTATATGATTCTCATTTCAAATTAATTGTTATAACATTGTTCATACAAAAAGCTAGACTTTTAGTATATAATCCAACAATCTCCCACTTATACTAAAAGACTATGCTGTCATGTCTTCCGCCATACATCTGATTCCCACTCCCACTACACGACCATTAAAAGCTCTCGCCTTAATGTCCTGGTAAATGGATTTACTAGGTTATCATCCGATACAATCTAGGCAACAACTACCTTCCCCTCATCATACGATTTCTCGTAACAGGTGGTACTCGCGCTCCATGTGTTTAATTTCCTTATGAACTTGTGATTCCTTCAAGTTTGCAACTGCACCAATATCATCAATATAAATTGTGATAACCTTGGGCAAACTTAGAATCACACCAAAGTCCATCATGAAGTTTTTAGAGTCATACAGATACTTTGGCTGCCTCATGGCTCCAATTTATCATCTTTCCATGATAGAATCCGGAGTCTGAAATATATTTCTATATAACACTCCTCCACATTATGACTCTACTTCCTAAAATTAAACGCATAACCTTTAAGGTGGATTTACTGTCGTCCCTTTCTGATTTGAAAAATCTGAATCTATGTAACCCATAAGAATCAGTGAATTTATTCGGTAAGCCCACATATAGTTTCTAGTCCTTTTCAGGTACATAAGTATATGTCTTACCACAGTTCAACATTCTTATTTTGGGTTACCTTGATACCCACTGTTCATGCCATCGGCAAAACAGATATCCAATCTCATGCATAGCATTCCTTAGATTAAGCTTCCTCATTTGCCGAAGCATAAGGAACCGCTTTCATCTTCTTTATCTACTTTTGTGTCACAAGACACATTCACTTAGATAAATTCACATGCTAAACGAGTAAGGATCGTATCATTATATGAAACTTGAGATAAGCATAACATCCTTTCTTGTGATCTGTATTACCGTGATCAAAAGGATATTTTTGCTCTTCTTAAATCCTTCATCTCATACCGCTTTTTCAACCATACCCATACGCCCGACAATACTCTTTCATTGTCTCTAATGAGCAAGATACTATCTACGTATAGTACAAGAAATACCACCACGTTTCCATCACTCTTTTCAATACACAAGACCCATCCGATCATTGATTAGATCCATGTCACTGGATTACCTCATCAAAACGGGTGTTTCATGATCTTGAAGCTTGCTTTAGTCCATGAATGGACACTTTTAAGCTTACTATCACAATGCTCTTAGCTTTTTGCAATGAATTACTCTGGTTACTTCACATAGATGTTTCCCTTAAGACTTCCAATCAGGAAAGCTGTCTCGACATCTATTTGCTATCCCACATATTTCATATGAGTAGCAACAAATAAAAGAGTCCGGATCAACTTAAGCATAGCTACTGGCGAACAGGTTTTCTCATAATCGAACCCTTTCTTTATGAGTATACCTTTTCGCAACAAGCTTGCTTCCAAGATTTTCACCTTATTCTATGATCCTCTTTTATTCTTGCATGTCCGCTTCCAATGGCTTTTACGCCATTTAGTGGTTCAACAAGCATCCAGACCTAATTTAAAATCCATCGATTCTATTTTAATATTCATTGCACTTTGCTAGGATTTTGCATTTCTAACTTGTAGTGCGTCATCGTATCTGTGGGTCCATTTCATGTTTGCTAGGGACCAAGTCTCACGACCCTCTCAAAACATGTATCAAACAGGTTGTCGTACATCCCGCCCAATACGACAAGGCATTACATGTAATTGTGTATCAGACGTGACATGCGTTGCAGTTTACCTTGTGGTATATCCTCTTGCATAATTGGTACTATTACTTTGTGTTTTCTTCTCACATCCTTTAGGACAACTTATAAATAGGTATATGATTTATTACATAGTCCCTTTCCAAAAATCTAGTGTTTGTGTTAACAATCACCCTTCGATCTTTTAGACTAAATAAATCACCTACATTTTTATAGCATATCCCACAAACAGACAAACATTCAAATGAATTACTGTTTCTAGGGCTTATCCATAAAATAAATTAAGTAATTCCAAATAATTCATCATCTATCTAATCATTACCATAAAAGTCTTATTCCTTCTATCCACCACACCATTCAGCTGGGGCATGCCCTGTGTAGACCACTTGAGATTTAATCTCAACCTCTGATTAATAGCTCCTAATTATCCTAAGAGGTACTCGTAATGATGATTAAATCGTCATTACTTGATATATTTTCCATGATGCTTTACTGTAACAACCTTGCAATTCTTGAATAAATCAAAGAACTTAGACATGCAGTGTATCAAATAAATATATCGGTATCTAGAATAATCTTTGATTATTCATAACCACCTCTCGCCTGGATAATATTAGGTCCGCTTGAATCAGAATGAACCAATTCCAACATATATATCTTTGGCTCTACACCCCTTTACCTTGAAAAGGTAATTAATCATTTTTACTTCCAAGTAAGACTCACAAGTCTGATAGTTTCCACTTCAGATAAACCTTACAGTCCATCTGCTATCAACTTTTGAGTCCTACTGAAGTAAAATGATCTAGTCTTAGATGCCAAATGCATGTTTAGTTCATCTCTGAAGGTTCCTTTCTCTTACTAAGATCAGAAGATGCATTATTAATTACTATTTGTTGCATCTGTGGAATATACATGATTTAAGAGTATACAAATTGTTCACCAACGTACCATAACAGATTACAACTCTATCCTTCATTATAATGACCATGTCATTTAAATGAAATGGAGTATCCATCTATTAATGCATAGAAACCAAATCAAATTCTTTCTATGAAAACGTACGTAAAGACAATTTCACAAAATCAAATGTTTATTCATATCGTAAGATAAATAAACAACTCCCACTACAACAGCCACTACTCTCGTAGTATTACCCATGTATAAAATAATCTTATCCTCACTTAGTAATAAATATTTAGTGATTCCGGTATCTACACAACGTATCAGTAGGTGCCATCACTAATCATGGTTCAACGACTAGCAAGTAAGATTCTATCCTTGTTCACTCCTTTTATGAAATTGTATTTCCTTTATCACATGTTTTGTCAGAAGTTTCCCACCATATACAACCTCTTGTAATTCAGGAGAAACTTACTCAAAACATCTAGGCAATTATGAAGAATAAAATTGACTTAGGTTTCCCCTTCAACTTCTATTCCATGTATTTCCAATTCATTCATAAAATTCAATCATGACCTATCGCCTTTTAACTTACTCAAGTATCCGAAGAGTTACATGAGACCATCATATTTCTATTAATCTCTTATCTCTTCACTAGAGACTTTAATATGCATCATGATAAGTCTTTTGTGAGAACACACATGTATTTCTTAAGCAGTAAAATTCGAATCCAAGATTCTTTTCTAATCATCTAATTTTGGACCAGTAAATATAATTTCTTTTAGTCAACCATAAGTGAAATAAAACTATTTGAAATTCAGAGAATCGTAAAAAAATACACCGATCAAATCTTCGAATTTATTCATTTATATTGATTCCCTCAAAGTAATATAAAATATAAATTCACCGACATCTCAAGCACCGTGAGTTTGCAAGCCACGATAGTGTGGACGTTTACAAACCCGAACATTTACAAGAGAAGGTTTTACCCATTAATTTCATTTGTCAACCTAACTTTATGACAAAATAATTAATAGTCGGTTCCTCTTTAGCCATGCAAATAAAAGCAGTGACTCCGATGGGGAGGATACATATTATTTACACCTAAGTGTACACCATTATTTGACCCCAAGTCCTTTGCGCGAGCATATGTGCCTTACAGATGGAGATGTATACACGAGCTTGGATAACTTCCTACAGTCATCAATTATAAGTTTGTACAGTGATCCGCACATGAACTCATCCGATAGGGAGGAAGGTCTATGCCAACATGCAAGTTCATGTGCATCACATTATAAACATAATTTTAAAGAAGCCTGTTCCAGCAATATCCATGAATAAACTCATCTGATGGGGAGGAAGGCTCTAATGACGACGCGCAAGTTTATTCACATTGCTAACAAACCAATAATGGAGGCCGCGGGAATTAATTACCAATCCCATCTCCCACTTAGTTATTTAAAACCAAGGGTTTTTACATGCATATAATATTCAGAATAACATACGCAACCTAGCATGCTCCTATTACGGCACATAAGGCAGTAAATCACAGAAAGCATGCGTACATATATAACAATAATCAATTAATAAATAAATTATAACAGTTATATAACAGCGAATTCGATTGTTCGCCACCAATCACGAATGCGGACAACTGCGATGGGGATCGACCTCCCCGTAGCCTGCTCCACCACTCCGGCTCCCTACCCGATCACATTGTGAACACTCACGCAGAACCTGATGCAGACCAGTCGAACTTGATGCAGACCAATTGAACCTGATGCAAATCCGCTCGAACTTGGTGCAGAGTCGATCGAACCTGATGCAGACCAATCGAACCTGATGTGAATCCGCTCGAACCTGGTGCAGCATTGATCGAACCTTCATCCACGTAGCCTCACACAGTGTTCCGCGTGCCACATGGCACGCCACCATGCATGCCATCTCAGCATCCAGCAAGCCAACGTGTGTGACTCCTCTCCAACATGCAAGATTTACACGTCACGCCCCGAGCTCCCAACAAGCACCAATTCCCATCAGGCCACCCGATACTCAGCACGCTGCTCCACACGCCAACGAGAAGCACACGCCCAGCAGTTGATCGATCCTTGCCCGGTTTAAAATGCGCCCCAGCCGTGCCATTCGATTGATGCTATGCACAACACCATGTGCCTTGACGAGCGCCTCTCGCTCGGACTGTCGCTCGTCTAAGGGACTACTTGAACGGAACCTAGTTCAGCCCAACGCGCAATACTAAACTACACCAACTGTCGTTCAGGGTTCGCAACTATAGAAACCTGAGAATCCAATATTCACTGCTCAGAATCTACTCCTTAGAGTCCTGAACATGCTGTCCAAATTACAGGTCGATCCAATGGTTAGTTTGTGAGAAACGGCTCTTTTCCCTCGACTGCGCAGAACAGAATCGCCCAAAAACTTGCTTCTGTTTTCAGCGTATTCCAGACAACACAAAGCTCCAAATACGATCTGCACCGTTCAGAATGTACATCCAAAAATCTGAACATGCTGACCAAAATTCAACTTGATCCAATGGTTGAAACTCTGGTTATTTCCTCTGTAATATCACTGCACTGGTTTTTCTCTCAAAAACGTGAATCCTGTTTTTGCCCTCTTTTTCTTCCTTCCATGTGAAATTGACGAACAGTTTTCGTCGAATCCTCTCACACTCAACCATCGAAAAAATAGGTATGATACAGGGTATATATCACATAGGGATATTCATGGTTTAGCAGTAAAACCAAAACCCTAAACATATGATCCTAATTTAAAAAAACTAACCACATAAACCCTAGTCTAACGTATCATGCTTCACCATGAAACCAAAGTTCTGATACTAATTGTTGGCACTTGGATCATTTGGTTAACGTGACCCGTTATGGTTCTATACATTTCTAATATCAGCGGAAGCAAGAAAACATGAAACGTATTACCATTCACCAGGGTATGTAGAAGATGAAGGATTCTCGCTGGCAGACTGTGCAGTCCCACGAGAATGCCCATAACTTCCTCGTCTGATGTCAGAATTGAATGATCTTTGTGCTCAGACGATCCTCTCTTCAACAATTTTCTGTCAGTATATTGATCATTAAATTCTGAGTACTACATGATTTTATATAAATTTCGGAAGGCGGCGGATAGCAGCAGCAAACTACCTTCTGATCTTCTGCCGTATGTCCCAAGTCCGATCTCGACGTCGTGTGGGCGACGATCTACGAGACCTACTCAATCTGCTCTCAACCCTCATCACACGTGAATAATAAATTAGATTAGGATTCCAGATAAGCTGAGGTGACTTATATACATGGGCTACAGCAGGGACCAGGAGGAGAAATTGGGTTGGGCCTCCATTGGGCTTAAGTATCCAAGCTTAGCCCAAAGCTTATACTTAAGTCCAATAATAATAATATATTCCACTAAAATATTACTACTGCACTGCCTTTCCAATCCCAAAATTACGTTTTGGGCTCCTTCTTATTATGAGCTCGTTAGTCTCCCCATGTTTAAGATATACAATGTCCATTAATTAATTTAAGTTACTGACAATTCAATTAATTAATATCTCATCCAAGAGTAGTACCATTCAACCTCATTATCATGCCGGAATAAATTCCACCTGCAGGGTTTATATGATAATCCTTATGAGCTCCTCAAGGGGACATCATCAACCTATGACGGACACGGATTCCTTCTACAATCAACAGCACACCATAGAGACAGCACTACTTCCCAACTCATCGAGTTTGTTGATTTAATTACATGTAAATCTCAACCATTGATGAATCAAAGAAATACATACTGCCCTACGTGTCGAAGTTATTGTATAGGGATTAAGAGCACGAACTTCCATAATAACTGAGATCAAGTTCTCCTATAAGTCAGTATAAGTCGAATGATCTCAAGCGGTCCTGCTCAATGCACACAAGTGCACTAATGTGATTCTATAGCCAAGACAAGCTAATACCAAACCACACTACAACCATCCCGATAGAGAGTCCCCGTCTCTCTCGGTTGTGAGCATCTGTTTATACTTTATAAGGAAACCGATAATATAATCTTTCGTGTGTTGTCGCACAATATATTATCTACAGTATAAAGTAAGTGGACTATTGCATCGAACATATAAATAAATTATAAGATGCAATCATTTGATCATATGATTCTCATTTTAAATTAATTGTTATAACATTGTTCATACAAAAAGCTAGACTTTTAGTATATAATCCAATAGGAGCAGGGTATTCGGGCCATTTTGCCTTTTCAAGATGGTTCGCTGTCTGTTCATTATTTGGGCATTCCTTTGCATAGTAAGAAGTTGAAGGAGGCTGATTTTCAGCCTTTGTTTGAGAAGATCTCTAGTCTCATTCGTGGCTGGTCTTCTCGCCATTTTTTATATACTAGTAGATTGGAGTTGGTTCAATCTGTTATCTATGGGATCTTGAATTTTTGGGCCTAGATAGTCAAGATTCCCGTAGGTGTTATTCAGCATGTTGAGCGGATGATTTGCTTATTTTTATGGGGCAGAAAGCGTGGCTCTGTTAAATGGTCCGGAGGATTGGGACTTAGCAACATTGAGCTTATGAATGATGTAGCATTGTGTGGTGTTATTTGGGACATTCATATGGAGAAGAATTCATTGTGGCTGAGATGGATTCATGAAGTTTACATTCATGGGGTGTCGGTATGGGATGCTATCCCAACCAATGTTGCGTCTATTGTGTGGAAAGATTTTCTTAAGGCACGTGATCGTATACGAGCACGGTTGCCAGGTGATCCTATTGATGCTTTTATGAAGTGTACTGAATTGGGAAACCTTGTTACTCGGAAACTTTATAATATGGTTGCTCCATTTGCTCCAAGGAGATTCTTCTTTGCGAAGATATGGTCTTCGTGCGTCCCTAGGAAGAATGTGTTTTATATGTGGATAGTAGCTAAGAATCGCTTAGCTACTTTGGATCGCTGGCATACTGAGGGAGATTGCACAGAGTGCTGTTTTTGTGTGGGATTTCATGAATCAAGAGATCATTTGTTCTTTCAGTGTTCTTTTTCAAGTACTGTTTGGAACCAAGTGCGCTCTTTTATTGGGTGGCAAAGACGTATTTCTACCATCTTTGCAGGTGTCAAGTGGATTTCTAAGGATCGTGGAATTCGCAAAGCAGATCGTAGATGGAGGGAACTTGCTCTTTTTGCTACGGTTTACTTTATTTGGAAAGCGAGGAATGATGCCATTTTTGATAATATTAGACCGACTGTTAGTAGTGTTGTAAATAAAATTTTAATGCATGTAGCTAGGTTTCAGTTTCTCCTAGCTAGATGATTGTGTTCGGACCCTCTCGATGTTTGTATCGTTGGGGCCTAATTTTCGACCTTAGTCACTGAGGTTTGCTTTTGTACATTGTATCTGGCTTCGGCCTTTTCTGAATATTAACATCTATATTCAGAGTCATAGTTACTCCCGCCGTTTACCCGCACTTGGTTGAATTTCTTCACTTTGACATTCAGAGCACTGGGCAGAAATCACATGCGTGAGCATCCGCAAGGACCATCGCAATGCTTTGTTTTAATTAAACAGTCGGATTCCCCTTGTCCGTACCAATTCTGAGTCGACTGTTCGACGCCTGGGAAAGTCCCCCGAGGGAGCCGTTCCAAGACCGTCCCCCAGCCGGCACGTGACGACCCGCTCTCGCCGGGCGAGTAGTTCGAGCAGTTCGCCGACAGCCGATGGGTTCGGGACAGGGACCCCCGTGCCTAGCCCTTAGAGCCAATCCTTTTCCCGAAGTTACAGATCCATTTTTTTGACTTCCCTTGCCTACATTGTTCCATCGACCAGAGGCTGTTCACCTTGGAGACCTAATGCGGTTATGAGTAGGACCGAGCGCGGACGGTACTCGGTCCTTCAGATTTTCAAGGGCCGCCGGTGGCGCACCGGACACCACGCGACGTGCGGTGCTCTTCCAGCCACTGGACTTACATCCGGCCGAGCCATTTCTAGGGTGGGCGGGCTGTTAAACAGAAAAGATAACTCTTCTCGAGGCCCCCGCCGATGTCTCCAGACTCCCTAACGTTGCGATCTACTGCCGCATCCTGGTTCGGGAATTTTAACCCGATTCCCTTTTGGAGCACGCGCTGAGCGCTGTCTGTCAGGCTTTCCCCGACCCTTAGGATCGACTAACCCATGTGCAAGTGTCGTTCACATGGAACCTTTCCCCTCTTCGGCCTTCAAAGTTCTCATTTAAATATTTGCTACTACCACCAATATCCGCACCGATGGCCGCTCCGCTCAGGCTCGCGCTCAGGGTTTTGCAGTGACCGCCGTGCCCTCCTACTCATCGGGGCATGGACCTTGCCCCGACGACAGGATATAGGTCGCGCGCTTCAGCGCCATCCATTTTTGGGGCTAGTTGATTCAGCAGGTGAGTTATTACACACTCCTTAGCAGATTTCGACTTCCATGACCACTGTCCTGCTGTCTTAATCGACCAACACCCTTTATGGGATCTAGGTTAGCACGCAGTTGGGCACCGTAACCCGGCTTCCGATTCCTCCCGCATCGCTAGTTTTGCTTACCAAAAATGGCCCACTTGGAGCTCACAATTCTCCAGCGCGGCTCAACGGAGCAGCCGCGCCGTCCTACCTATTTAAAGTTTGAGAATAAATTGAAGGCGTTGCGCCCCCGATGCCTCTAATCATTGTCTTTACCCGATATAACTCGCATTAGAGCTCCAGTTATCCTGAGGGAAACTTCTGAGGGAACCACTACTAGACGGTTTAATTAGTCTTTCGCCCCTATACTTAAGTCAGACGAACAATTTGCACGTCTCAACAGGAGTTTCGGATCAGTGTTGTTTACACCCATAATGGCGTAGTTGACAGGCGTAGGCTATGGTCACATCTCTCATCGGCTGTTCTAGCAGCTAACTCTCCCTGGATCCTCCTGGGTGATTTTAACTGTGTTAGGAGACCGGATGAGCGTTCTGAGGTTGTTCCTTCTCATAGGAACTGGAAAAGGGTGGATTTTGAGGAGTTGTGTGTTGAATTGGGTTTGGATGATGCCAAGTCTAAAGGGTGCTTTTTCACCTGGACTAATGGTAGAACATGGAGTCGTATTGACAGTGTACTGGTGAACTCGAACTGGGATGCCAGGTCGGGAGTGGTGGAGGCCGAGTTCCTGCCCATGGGGGCCACCTCGGATCACTGCCCTGCACTAGCAACATTACTTAATGCGGAGCAGTCTAAGGGGAAACCGTTCAGATATGTGAACATGTGGAGTAAGAGCAGTAGTTTTATGGATGTTGTGAGCAAGACTTGGGACTCACAAATTTGGGGCACCGCTCAATTCAGTTTATGTCGTCGGCTGAAACTACTCAAGCCAAAGTTACGTCTGCTTGGCAAGAGAGATTTCAGCCACATAGCTGAAAGAGCAGAAAGAGCTAGAGTGGAACTTGACAGACTCCAGCTGGATAGCCAGGCTGATCCGGGTAATGCTGAGAAATGGGAGAGGGTCCGTGAGGTGGCAAAGAAAGTTGATTTCCTATGTCATGCCGAACACCTTTTCTTCTCTCAGATGACCAGGGGTGAGTATTTGATTAATCAGGATAAGCCCACAAAGTTTTTCTACAAGAAGATTAAGTCAAACAGCATGAGGAATGTCATTTTATCCATTCGCACCGAATCCGGGCGCACTTCTTCCCGTGATGAGGTGGTGGATGAATTCCTTACGTACTATGGAGACTTGTTGGGTACTGCAGGCCAGTGTGACGAGATTGATGATAGTGTGTTCGAGTGGGGTACCTTGCTGTCTGATCAGAAGGCTCAAGAACTTGTTGCACCTATTACAGCCGAGGAGATTAAGGAGGTGGTGTGGAGAATGAACGGAGATAAAGCCCCTGGGCCGGATGGGTACACGGCCACCTTCTTTCAAGATGCGTGGGATGTGGTTGGTTCGGATGTTGTGGCCGCTGTCCAGGAATTCTTTCAATCTGGGCAGCTGCTGCGACAAATGAATGCCACGTTTATTACACTCATCCCGAAAGGGAAGCACAATCCCACTGTACGAGACTTCCGTCCGATCTCGTGCTGCAATATAATTTACAAGATCATCTCTAGGGTTATTGTGGGACGAATGGCTGGGTTGATGGATGATTTGGTGGCAGAAAATCACTTTGGTTTTGTACAGAATCGCAAGATGAGGGACTGTGTAATGCTTGCTCAGGAGATAGTCAAAAACTATGGTTGGGCAAGGAACCGGATGAGCAGGAGAATGGCTGTGAAGGTGGATATTAAAAAGGCCTACGATTCAGTGGACTGGAGTTTCCTACGTGGAGTCCTGGCAGGGTTGAGGTTTCCTCAGCGTATGATAGAATGGATCATGGAGTGCGTCACCACCACTTCATTTTCCATCCTCATCAACGGCGCTCTGGAGGGTTACTTCGACGGCAAGCATGGCTTGCGTCAAGGTGACCCTCTGTCGTCCTTGCTCTTTGTGCTCTGCATGGATTACTTTTCCCGTCTATTCAGGAGACTCACGACGGAAGAGAACTACAAGCACCACTCTCAGTTGTGTGCTAAAGTTGGAGTTACTCACCTAGCATTCGCGGATGACTTGATTATTTTTGCTTATGGCAACCGCACCTCAGCAGAAGTGGTCGCTAAGGCACTTGATCAGTTCGCCAGAATGTCAGGTCTGGAGGTTAGTCCGGAGAAATCTCATTTGTTTATGGCGGGTGTTCCGGTGGCCGACGAACAGAGGATTCGCGAAGTGTTGCCTTTTCAGGAGGGCACCTTTCCTATGCGCTATTTGGGAGTACCGCTGCAGGGAAGTAAACTTCGTGAGTATGCCTTTGAACCTCCTATCACGCAGGTGGCGAACCTCATCGGGGCTGGTCCACGCATTTGTTGTCCTATGCCGGCTGACTGGAACTCATCCGGTCAGTCCTGTATGGGGTGATGAACTTCTGGATTGCCATGGTAAAGATTCCCAAGGGAGTGGTGGACAGGGTAGAACGCATGATCCGGAAGTTCCTTTGGGGAACGACGAGGGGTGCAGTCCGTTGGGAGGAGGTCATTCTACCTAAGGAATAGGGTGGCCTGGGACTTAGGGGATTGGATCTCCTGAACGATGTAGCCCTGTGTGGAGTGTTATGGGATGTGCATCAAGAGAAGAAGTCGCTGTGGATTAAGTGGATTAATGCCATTTACCTACAGAACTCTTCTTGATGGGATGTAGAGGTGAAATACAGTGCCTCTATAGTGTGGAAAGACATTCTGCGTGCAAGGGATAGAGTCTGAGCACGGATCGGAGGGGACCTCATCACCTCTCTCGCTTCGTGCTCGGAGATGGGGAAGCTTCGAGTGGGTAAGATGTACTGGCTTTCTGCCACCACGGCACCGGTGCATTTTGTCTACAAGAAGCTGTGGAGTCCTTGGGTGCCACAAAAACATTCGTTCAGGATGTGGATTTCCCTAAGGAACAGACTGCTTACACTGGACAGGTGGAGGAACTATGAAGGCCCGGTTGAGTGCGTGTTGTGTGTGGGCGCCGCTGAAACAAGAGATCATCTCTATTTCGGTTACCCGTTCACGAAGCACGTGTGGGACCGGGTTAGAGACGAAGTGAAGTGGAGGAGACAGGTTACCACTTTGAGAGCCGGCCTCAAGTGGTTGAGCAAGGACCGGCGTGTGCATGGTCGCGAGAGGAGGAGGTGGACGCTCGCCCTCTACGGCAGTGTCTTCCTCATTTGGAAGGCTCGGAACGAAGCGCTCTTCAAGGGTGCCCGACCTTCAGTGGATGTACTGTTTAATTCTATTATTATGCATGTGGTTAAATTTGAGTATTTGTTGACTAGATAGGCGGTTTTTATTCTTTGGTTTGCTCCGTTTGGAGTTGTAATTAAAAAACTGTGATATTGGCCTCGGCCTGCTGCTTTGAATAATTTACATACTATTCAGCGAACGATTTGCACGTCAGTATTGCTGCGGGCCTCCACCAGAGTTTCCTCTGGCTTCGCCCCGCTCAGGCATAGTTCACCATCTTTTGGGTCCCGATAGGTACGCTCTGTCGAACCCTTCTCAGAAGATCAAGGTTGGTCGGTGGTGTACCCCTCGGGGAGATCACACCGGTCAGCTTTCTTGCACCTTACGAGTTTAATCGCCCATTGACTCATGCACATGTCAGACTCCTTGGTCCGTGTTTCAAGACGAGTCGAATGGGGAGCCCGCAGGCCAGCATCGGGAATGCTCAGTTACCAAGGCATGCACGAGGCGCGCGTTGTCCACCTGGATCGATGCGACACTGTACAACGAGCATATCAACTGTTCGAGCTTTGAGCGCCGCATTGATCCGTGCTGGTCCGTGCCCTGATTCGATCGGCGGACAGGCTCTCGCCCTTCCACATCCGATCAGAACGCATCGCCAGCCCCCATCCGCTTCCCTCCTAACAATTTCAAGCACTCTTTGACTCTCTTTTCAAAGTCCTTTTCATCTTTCCCTTGCGGTACTTGATCGCTATCGGTCTCTCACCTATATTTAGCCTTGGATGGAATTTACCGCCCGATTGGGGCTGCATTCCCAAACTACCCGACTCATCGACAGCACCTCGTGGTGTGATATGGTCCGGGAGCAACGGGGCTCTCACCCTCTATGGTGCCCCATTCCAGGGGACTCGACCCCAGTCCGCCACTGAAGACGCTTCTCTAGACTACAATTCGAACAGTGTGGCTGCCCGATTCTCAAGTTGGGCTATTCCCAGTTCGCTCGCTGTTACTAGGAGAACCCTTGTAAGTTTCTTTTCCTCCGCTTATTGATATGCTTAAATTCAGTGGGTGATCCCGCCTGACCTGGGGTTGCGGTCTAAGGCAACGTGCTCGCATGTGCCATTGGGTCTGATCGTGCATCCCAACACGGTGGTGCACGACATTGCACGTTGAGGTTTCAACCACCACCTTTCGTGAGGTGCATTGCCGGGGATCACATTTGTATTGACCGCGCGGCACCGTGCACGGGGGACCACTTTCCATCCCCGCCACGCGTTTGGGCGCGGGGGGGGGAGGGGCGACGTGATGCGTGATACCCAGGCAGGCATGCCTTCGGCCTAGTTGCTTCTGGCGCAACTTGCATTCAAAGACTCGATGGTTCACGGGATTCTGCAATTCACACCAAGTATCGCATTTCGCTACGTTCTTCATCAATGCGAGAGCCGAGATATCCATTGCCGAGAATCATTTAGACATTCGATGGGCGTCCCGATCCCCGAAGCTCCCCATGGATGGGGCATTCGATAGGGGACGCTCGTGTTTGTATTCCTTGGCGCATCCCGCGCCCAAGTTTGTTAGGCCAGAACGGCGCGAGCGCCATCGGGTCTGGGCACGTGGCGTGGGGGTTAGCCGACGATGCGGAACCTGGGTGTTTCTAAACTTGTTCGTGATCTGCTTTGCAGTTTCGATAATGGTCCTTCTAGAGGTTCAACTACGGAAACCTTATTACGACTTCTCCTTTCTCTAAATGATAAGGTTTAGTGGACTTCTCGCTACGTCGTGGGCGGAGAACCGCCCACGTCATCTCGATCCGAACACTTCGCTGGACCATTCAATCGGTAGGAGTGATGGGCGGTGTGTACAAAGGACAGGGATGTAGTCAACGTGAGCGGATGACTCGTGCTTACTAGAAATTCCTCGTTGAAGACCAACAATTGCAATGATCTATCCCCATCACAATGAAATTTCAAAAATTACCCGGGCCTTTTGGCCAAGGCTATAAACTCGTTGAATACATCAGTGTAGCGCGCTTGCAGCCTAGAACATCAGAAGGCATCACAGACCTGTTATTGCCTCAAACTTCCACGGCCTAAAAGGTCGTAGTCCCTCTAAGAAGCTGGCTGCGGAGGGATACCTCCGCATAGCTAGTTAGTAGGCTGAGGTTAACGGAATTAACTAGATAAATCGCTCCACCAACTAAGAACAACCATGCACCACCACCCATAGAATCAAAAAAGAGCTCATAGTTTGTCTATCCTTACTATGTCTGGACCTCATAAGTTTCCCCATGTTGAGTCAAATTAAGCCGCAGGCTCCACTCCTGGTGTGCCCTTTTGTCAATTCCTTTAAGTTTAAGGCTTGCGACCATACTCCCCCTGGAACCCAAAGACTTTGATTTCTCATAAAGTGCCTGCGGAGTCCTTTAAGCAACATCCGCCGATTCCTGGTCGGCATCATTTATGGTTGAGAATAGAATGGTATCTGATCGTCTTCGATCCCCCAACTTTCGTTCTTGATTAATGAAAACATCCTTGGCAAATGCTTTCGCAGTTGTTCATCTTTCATAAATCCAAGAATTTCACCTCTGACTATGAAATACGAATGCCCCCGACTGTGTCTATTAATCATTACTCCGATCCCGAAGGCCAATGTAATAGGAACGAAATCCTATAATGTTATCCCATGCTAATGTATCCAGAGCGTAGGCTTGCTTTGAGCACTCTTATTATTTCAAAGTAACAGCGCCGGAGGCACGACCTGGCCAGTTAAGACCAGGAGCGCATCGCTGGCAGAAGGGACGAGATGACCGGTGCACACCGGATGGCGGACCGGCCGACCTAACCCAAAGTCTAACTGCGAGCTTTTTAACTGCAACAACTTAAAATACGCTATTGGAGCTGGAATTACTGCAGCTGCTGGCATTAGACTTGCCCTCCAATGGATCCTCGTTAAGGGATTTAGATTGTACTCATTCCAATTACCAGACTCAAAGAGCCCGGAATTATTATTTATTTTCACTACCTCCCCGTGTAAGGATTGGGTAATTTGCGCGCCTGCTACCTTCCTTGGATGTGGTAGCCATTTCTCAGGCTCCCTCTCTAGAATCAAACCCTAATTCTCCGTCACCCATCACCACCATGGTAGGCCACTATCCTACCATCGAAAGTTGATAGGGTAGAAATTTGAATGATGCACCGCCAGCACGAGGGCCGTGCGATCCGTTGAGTTACCATGGATCATCACAGCAACGAGCAGAGCTCGTGTCGACCTTTTATCTAATAAATGCATCCCTTCTAGAAGTCGGGGTTTGTTGCACGTATTAGCTCTAGAATTACTATGGTTATCTGAGTAGCAGGTACCATCAACACAAACTATAACTAATTTAATGAGCCATTCGCAGTTTCACAGTCTGAATTAGTTTATACTTACACATGCATGGCTTAATCTTTGAGACAAGCATATCACTACTGGCAGGATCAACCAGGTAGCATTCTTCACTGACGCCGGAATGGGGAAACCATTTACGGCCAAGGCTAATGGCTGTCGTGCCAACAATTGAGATGGTTGTCGCGTGGTGCCTTTACTGCCATAGCAGGGACACGACGCACGCGATCAAGCCCTTCACCACTCACGAACCATCACGTACGTAATGCTTGGGTACGAGTCTCATCACCAAACCACCCCACGGAGAAACTCTGCAAGGAAGGCTAGACGAAGAATATGATACCCGAGCATGACCCATTGGATATGAAGAAACACAAGCCATGTTGGCCATCCGATCAGAAGGGAACATACAGGGATGCTCAAATATTAAATCAGATAAGGGATGGCCACGTCGGGTGCCAGGGCACGCCAGGGGATGCCCACGTCAGGTGCGGGACAGGCCGGGGGATGCCCACGTCGAGGGACCCCCACGTTGGGTGCCGGGGCATGCCAAGGGATGCACACGTTGGGTGCATGGGCAGGCCGGGGGATGCCCACATTGGGTGCCGGGACACACCGAGGGACGCCCACATCGAGTTTCGGGGCACGCGGGGGGACATCCACATGGGGTGCTGGGGGCACGCCCACGTCGGGTGCAGGACAGGCAGGGGCACGCCCACGTTGGGTGAGGTACAGGCTGGGGCACGTGGGCGTCGGGTGTCGAGGCATGCCGGGGGACACCCAAGTTGGGTGCCAGGGCACGCCGGGGATGCCCACGTCGGATGCCGAGGTAGGCCGGGGGACGTCCACATCAGGTGCCGGGACACACCTAGGGACACCCTTATCGGGTGCCGGGGGATGCCCACGTCGGGTGCTGAGGGCACGCCCATATCGGGTGGCGGGACACGTCGGGGGACGCCCATGTCGGGTGCCGGGGCATGCCGCGGGACGCCCACATTGGATGCCAGGGCACGCCCACATCGGGTGCAAGACAGACCAGAGGACGCACACGTTGGGTGCTGAGGCAGGACTCGTCGGGTGCTGGGACACGCTAGGGGATGCCCACGTCGCGTGCCAGGGGCACGCCCATGTCGGGTACGGGATAGGCCGGGAGATGCCCACGTTGGATGCTGGAACACGTAGGGGGACTCCCACATCGAGTGTCGGGGCACGCCGCAGGATGCCCACGTCGGGTGCCAGGGCACGCTCACGTCGGGTGTGGGACATGCCAGGGGATGCCCACGTCGGGTGCCGGTGCACGCCGAGGGATGCCCACGTCGGGTGTCGGGGCAGGCCGGGGATGCCCACACTGGGTGCTGGGGCACGCCGGGGGACGCTCACGCTGGATGTCGGGGCATGCTGAGGGACGCCCACGCTGGGTGCCGAGGCACGCCGGGGGACGCCCACGTCGGGCGCCTGGGCACGCCGGGGGATGCCCACATCGAGCGCCAGGGCATGCCGGGGGACTCCCATGCTGGGTGCTGGGGTAAGCCTTGGGACGCCCCTACTGAGTGCCGGGGCAGGGCTGGGGGAAGCCCACATCAGTTGCTGGGGGACGCCCACGTCGGGTGTCGAGGCACGGTGGGAATTTCCCACCGGAAGTCGGGGCATACTGGGAAATCCACATCGGAACTGTCGCACAGAAACTCATCGGCGATTGCCAGAAAAGTGCCCATCCGGAGACTCGAATGGGGCACGGCCGTTGCCTACCCGTGGCCTTGGTGCTTGGCAACCATTTCCCATGTGTGCCTTGCCAGCCCCTTGACAGCACACCCCCCCTATATATGTTTTAGGAGGCGAAACCCAGGTGAGAGAGAGAGAATAGGGAGTCATTCCGCGTGCAAAATTTTTAGAACCCTAGTTCCAAAATTTGCTCCTTTGCTTGTTGCGCAAGTTTCCCTACGGCTGCCGGCATCTCTCGCCTGTAGCCTCGGTGAATATCGACAATCACCATTCAGCATCGCCCGGCCATTCCCAACATTGTTGGCGCCTCTTGCCGGCGGCGGCCGATTGATCTCACCACTCCCCACGGCGGTGAAAGAGTCTCTTCACTTGTTCATGTTATCTGCCTAGATTGATTCTCTCATGGGGAAGAAATCGAGGAGTAGAATGTCCTCAAAGCATTGCCGAATATACGTGTGAGTGAGGAAACATTAAAATCGATGAAGGATCGAGCGAAGGAAATCGAACGGAAGAAAACATTGAAGGAGGCAGTTTTGGCGGATAACCCGCAATTGGGTGACGGCGCCGCCCTAGCGCGCTCGATTGTGGCGGATCGCACGGAGATGGAGGCGGAGATCATCGTCGGGTCCATGGCCCTTGTTGTGGCCAACACGCCGGAGGCTCGCGGCTCCAGTAGTCCCACACATGGTCTAGTGGACGCGACCATGGACGACTCGACCCCAGCGGTGCCCATCGTGCGCAACTCGACCACCAAGCAGAAACCCTCGGCAGAGCGGCGGCACAGCACCACCCCAGGCACTCGGCATCGGCTGGACGTTGTGACTCCTTCTGCCTCTCCTTCTTGGCAGATGGGTGGGGAGTCTCGGCAGATCGGCGACGAGCCTCGGTAGGGACAGGAGTTAGTGGAAGGCTCTCGGTAGGGCACTGAGACTGCAGGCAACATCGAGAACTCTCGGTAGGCACAGGGCTCTCCTCGCCAACGCAGCTCGGTGCGCGTGTCCAGTTTCCCATCTTGGCAAAGTGCGCCGAGGGTGGGCACCATCGCTGGGCAAGACCCAGGTGACACGAGGCAGCGTGAGGGCGAGGCTGCAGGACCTCGGCAGCAAGGCAGACAGCGTGCTCAGCATGCACGGCAGGGCGAATCAGGTGGTGGTTCCGCTCCCAAGGAACCGGTTGACTACACCAAGTTTGTCAACAAAAATAACATTGATCCGGATAGGAAGCTCGAATACATTGCACCATGCAATGGAGTGGCCTATCTTGATCCGAAGGATGAATCTGATGCTTGGAAATACACGTTGGTAGTGTATTTCTCCAGATGGTTCCCGGGTATGCAAGCCCTCCATGCCATCTGTCGGGCATGGGGCATCAAGTATGCCATTGTCATGCATTAGTCGGGGTGGATTATCTTCCGGCTTTGCTTAGAGGAGGACGTGCAAAAGGTGTTGGACAGTGCTCCCCACTCTATATGGGAATGATATCTTATCCTCGAAAGGCTCCCACGAGCCTTTCAGTTTGATGATCGGGAAATCTCCCATGTCCTGGTCTGGATTCGGTTGCCTTCATTCCCATTGGAGCTGTGGTCGAAGAACCACATTAGTAAGGTGGCTTCACTGGTTGGTAGACCTATCATGGTAGATGATACCTCCGTTAAGGCGGATAAGGAATCGTTTGTGCGTGTGCAAGTGGATATTGATGTCTCGCAGGAACTCCCGAAGGAGGTCACTTTCAACTACCGAGGGGCCAACTTTACCCAAACTGTGCTGTACGAACGCATCCCAGCGTATTTTACTAAGTGCAGGAAGTTTGGTCACCAAGTTAGTGACTGTGACGATCTTGTTAGGGGTGATAAGGAGGAGAAAGGGATAGAGCAGCCTCCGAAGACTGCACGTACGGAAGATACGGTTGATGAGGAGGGGTTCCAGCAAGTTGGCACTAGGAACACGAGGCCGAGGAAGAAGAGAAATCGAAAAGGAAAGAAAAAGACCATGGGCCCTAAACTTTCCCATGCGCAGAAAGAGAAGGTCATGTTAGGGAAGTACCAAATCCTAGACGACCTTGATCCTGATGATTGGAGGATCAACAAATGAGAGGGTAAACAGCCCGCCTAAGTTAATACTAGGAAAACTTGGGTATCGGAAATGGAGGAGGAGGATGAAGAGGCTGTAGGCCGCTCGGGGCGCTCTCCGCCTCCCACTCTTATCCACAGGGCAGACAGAACTATACGAGGCACTGGAATCATTATCCAGGAGCCGCAGGGCAGAGGAAACGGGCCAGGATAAGGCGGGGGCTCCTCCCTCAATGTTTGTCAATGAAGTTTCCAGCATGGAACTGACGAGGGCTTGCAGCCACTCGTGCGCAGCGAGCAGCCCGCAGGTTAGTTCACAAGAATAAATTATGCTTAGTGGGTTTTCTTGAAACTATATTTCTGTTGATAATGTGGTGGATATTGTGGGTAGAATTGTTTCTAGCTGGAGTAGTGTGAATAATTTTGATACTGTAGATGGGGGTCGTATTGTGGTTGCATGGGATTCCAATTTGATTGCTGTTAGTAATGTTATGCTCCATGAGCAATGTATCTCTGGTTTTGTTCGCTATTTAATTTCTCAGTAGGAGTTTCTCATCAGTGTTGTTTACGCCCGTAATGGCATAGTTGATAGGCGTAGGCTACAGAGCTATCTCTCTTAGGTTGTCCCCGGAGTTAACTCTCCCTGGATGCTCCTTGGAGACCTTAATTGCGTTAGGAAACCAGAAGAGTGATCTGAAATTGTTCCGTCTTATTGGAACTGGTGCAGAGTGGACTTTGAGGAGTTTTGTGTTGATCTGGGGTTGGATGATGCTAAGTCTAAGGGGTGTTTTTCACCTGGACGAATGGCAGAATATGGAGTTGCATTGATCGAGTACTGGTGAATTTGAACTGCGACATCAGCTCGAGAGTAGTGGAGTCAGAGTTCTTACCCATGGGGGCCACTTCGGACCACTGCCCTGCCCTAGTTTCCATGTTTCACGTCGAGTACTTGAAGGGGAGACCGTTCAGGTATGTGAACATGTGGAAGACTAGCGGGGGATTCCTGGATACTGTGCGAGAGGTATGGGACTCGCAAGTGTGGGGTACGGCTCAGTTCAATGTTTGTCGTAGGTTGAAATTACTCAAGCCTAAGTTACGCCAGCTTGGCAAGAGGAACTTCGGCCACATAGCTGAGAGAGCAGAGCGGGCTAGAGCGGAGCTAGACAGTTTGCAGTTGGAGAGCCATGCTGACCCTGGTAATGTTGAGAAATGGGATAGGTTTCAGGAGGAAGCCAAGAAGGTCAACTTCTTGTGTCACGCCGAACATCTCTTCTTCTCTCAGATGGCCAGAGCCGATTACTTGATCAGTCAGGACAAGCCCACGAAATTCTTCTACAAGAAGATCAAGTCTAATAGCGTGAGGAATATCATTCCCTCCATACGTACGGAATCCGGGCACACTTCCTCCCATGATGAAGTCGTTGGAGAGTTCCTTTCATTATATAGAGACTTGTTGTGTACTGCGGGAAAGTGCGAGGAGATAGATGACAGTGTGTTTGAATGGGGTGCTGTGTTGAGTGACGAACAGGCGCAGCAGCTCGTGGTGCCTTTCACGGCCGAGGAGGTGAAGGGAGTAGTGTGGAGCATGAACGGGGATAAGGCTCCCGATCCGGATATAGGTACACGGCTGCATTCTTTCAGGATGCGTGGGATGTGGTCGGGTCGGATGTCGTGGTGGCTGTCCAGGAATTCTTCCACTCCAGGCAGCTACTTCGGCAGATGAACGCCACGTTTATTACACTAATTCCAAAAGGAAAACATGATCTTACTGTCAGGGACTTCTGCCTGATTTCATGTTACAATGTGATCTACAAAATCATAGCCCGTATCATTATGACACGAATGATGGACCTGATGGAGCACTTAGTGGCGGAGAATCATTTCGAATTTGTTAAGAATCGAAGAATGAGGGACTCTGTGATGCTGGCCTAGGAGATAGTGAAGAATTATGGGTGGGCTAGGCATCATCAGTACAGGAGGATGCCGATCAAAGTGGATATTAAGAAGGCGTATGACTCAGTGGATTGGGGCTTTTTACATGGAGTGCTTATAGGTTTGAAATTTCCCCAGCGTATGATAGGGTGGATCATGGAATGTGTCACCACCACCTCATTCTCCATCCTTATCAACGGCACACCTGAGGGATATTTCGAGGGTAAGAGAGGCTTGCGTCAGGGTGATCCTTTGTCGTCCTTATTGTTTGTCTTGTGCATGGATTACTTCTCCCGTCTCTTCAGGAGAATGACTATGATGGACAACAATAAGTACCACTCTAGTCATTGTGAGAAGGTTGGCATCACCCATCTGGCGTTTGCGGACGACTTGATTATCTTCGCTTATGGCAATCGGTCTTCCACAGAAGTGGTTGCCAGGGCACTTAATCGCTTCGCTCGAATGTCAAGTTTTGAGGTTAGTGCGGACAAGTCTCACTTGTTTATGGTAGGAGTTCCGGAGGATGAGGAACAGGTGATCCGCGAGGTGCTGCCTTTTCAGGAAGGCACCTTCCCTGTACGTTATTTGGGAGTTCTGGTACAGGGAAGTAAGCTTCGGGAGTCTGCTTTTGAGCCGCTCATCACGCAGGTTACTAATTTGATCAGGAGATGGTCCACGCATCTGCTCTCGTACGCAGGCTGATTGGAGCTCATTCGATCAGTGGTGTATGGGTTGATGAATTTCTGGACAGCGATGGTGAAGATCCCCAAAGGAATTGTGGACAGAATAGAGAGGATGATACGGAAAGTTTCTTTGGGGAGCCTCAAGGGGTGCAGTTCGTTGGGAGGAGGTCATTCTCCCTAAGGAATAGGGTCGCCTGGGACTTAGGGGACTTGACCTGCTGAACGATGTAGCTCTTTGTGGTGTGCTGTGTGATGTGCATCAGGAGAAGAGATCGCTGTGGATCAAATGGGTTAATGCCATTTATCTGTAGTCCTCTTCGTGTTAGGATGTTGAGGTGAATTACAGTGCCTCAATTGTGTGGAAGGATATCCTCCATGCGAGGGATAGTGTCAGAGCACGGATTGGTGAGGACATGGTTTCCACCTTGCTTCGTGCTCGGAGATGGGAAGGCTTCGTGTAGGTAAGTTGTATCGGCTTGTCTCAGACTATACGCCTGTACAGCCTATCTATAAGAAGTTGTGGAGTCCATGGGTTCCTCAGAAGCATTCGTTCAGGACGTGGATCGCTATGAGGAACCGCCTGCTTACCATGGACAGATAGAGACACTACGAAGGCCCAGTTGAGTGCGTGCTATGCGTGAGGGCCCCTGAATCAAGAGATCATCTTTTCTTTGGGTGTCCATTCACAAGGCATGTATGGAACCGGGTTAGGCACGAAGTGGAGTGGAGAAGGCTAGCTTCAAGTGGCTCAGCAAGGACCGGCGAGTGCATGTATGTGATAGGAGGAGGTGGACGCTCGCTCTCTATGGAAGCCTCTTCCTCATATGGAAGGCTCAGAATGAAGCACTCTTCGAGGGTGCCCGACCTTCTCCGAACGGCTTGATTAATTCCATACTTATGCATGTAATTAGATTCGAGTATTTGTTATCTAGATAGGTGTTGTTTTCTTTGGTTGTTCTGCTTTGGAGTTGTAATTATATGTACTTGTGACTCTGGCTTTGGCCTCTCATTTTTGAATAATTAACATATCGTTCATAGGCGAAACCCATGTGACAGCAGTAGATATTGAAATTCCCTGGGAGGCAAGTTTTTGGTTCCCGTCGATCTAGACATCCGTTCGTCATGAATCTTTGTACGCCTGACTGAAATCGCACAAGGAATTCATTTTTGAAGTTGAAAATTAGTTTTGAGATTCCGATTTTTTTTATAATTTTTTTTTTATTTCAGCGCATTCAATATGCCGGGCGACATCGAACATGCCCATATATCGACGGATGGAGGTCGGTTGAGATTGCACGACCCATCAAAATCGAGCAAGGAATTCATTTTTTGAGTTGGATTTTAGTTTTGAGATTCGAATTCATTTTTAGTAGTTTGCCCGTGCACGCACGTTGCCTAGTATTGCAGGGGGTTGCCTAGGATTACCCACACCCGTTGCATCGGATTGCCCATACCGGGGGTTGCCTAAGAAGAACCACGTCAGGTTGCCCATGGTTACCCACGGTGGTTGCCTAGGATTGCCCATGTCGAGCCCCGTCGGGTTGCCCACGATTTCCTGGGAAGAACCCCATCGGGCTGCCCATGGTTGCCTCAGATTGCACATGTCGGGGCTAGGGGTTGCCCCGAAAGAACCTCGTCGGGTTGCCCATGGTCGCCTAGGAATGCCCATGCCCGTTGCCTGGGGTGCCCACAGGAATTGCCCACGCCCGTTGCCTAGGATTACCCACGACGGGTGCCTGGACGTGCCCACGCCATGGCCCATGCCCACAGGGTCTCCCAGGTATGCCCACGCCTGTTGCCATGGGTTGCCCATGCACAGGCCATGCTTGCACGGCCCATGCCCACGGCTTGCCTACGGCCGTTGCCACGGGTTGCCCATGAACACAGGCCATGCTTGCATGGCCCATGCCAACGGCTTGCCCACAGTTGTTGCATTGGCTTGCCCATGCCATGGTCCATGCCCACCTCCCATTGCCCAAGGTTGCCAATGGTGGTCGCCGACGTATGCCCTTGGGGGTCGGCCACGGATTGTCCACGCCCGTTGCCACGGGTTGCCCACGCCCATACCCTTAGCTTGCCCACGGCTTGCCCACGACCATTGCCATGGCTTGCCCATGCCATAGCCCATGCCCAACTCCCGTTGCCCACGGTTGCCCACGGGGGTCATCCACGGCTTGCCCACGTCCGTTGTGATGGGTTGCCCATGCACAGGCCATGCTTGCAGAGCCCATGCCCACAGCTTGGCCACGGCCATTGCCTTGGCTTGCCCATGCCATGGCCCATGCCCAACTCCTGTTGCCCACGGTCGCCCACGTATGCCCACGCCCGTTGCCACGGGTTGCCCATGCACAGGCAATGCTTGCCCACGGCCGTTGCCTTGGCTTGCCCATGCCATGGCCCATGCCCAACTCCCATTGCCCACGGGGGTTGCCCATGTATGCCCACACCCGTTGCCATGAGTTGCCCACTCCTGTTGCCACAGGTTGCCCATGCACAGGCCATGCTTGCATGGACCATGCCCACGCCTTTCCCACCGCCATTGCCATGGCTTGCCCATGCCATGGCCCATGCCCAACTTCCATTGCCCACGGTTGCCCACTGGTTGCCCATGCCCACGCCTTGCTCACGGCTGTTGCCATGGCTTGCCCATGTCATTGCCCATGCCCAATTCCCGTTGCCTACGGGTGCAAAGGGGGTCGCCCATGGCTTGCCCATGCCCGTTGCCATGGGTTGCCCATGCACAGGCCATGCTTGCACGGCCCATGCCCATGGCCGTTGCCTTGGCTTGCCCATGCCATGGCCTATTTCCAACTCATGTTGCCCACGGTTGCCCAAGGGGGTCGCCCACGCCCGTTTCCACGGGTTGCCCATGCACAGGCAATGCTTGCACAACCCATGACCATGGCTTGCCCATAGCCGTTGCCTTGGCTTGCCCATGCCATGGCCCATGTCCAACTCCCGTTGCCCACGGTTGCTTACGGGGGTCGCCTACGTATGCCCACGCCCGTTGCCACAGGTTGCCCATGCACAGGCAATGCTTGCACGGCCCATGCCCATGGCTTGCTCACGGTTGTTGCCTTGGCTTGCCCATGCCATGGCCCATGCCCAACTCCCGTTGCCCACGGTTTCCCACGGGGGTCGTCCACGGCTAGCCCATGCTCATTGCCACGGGTTGCCGATGCACAGGCCATGCTTGCATGGCCCATGCCCATGCCTTGCCCACGGCCGTTGTTATGGCTTGCCCATGCCATGGCCCATACCCAACTCTCGTTACCCACGGTTGCCCATAGGGGTCACCCACGGCTTGTCCACGCCCGTTGCTACGGGTTACCCATGCACAGGCCATGCTTGCACGGCCCATGCCCATGGCCGTTGCCTTGGCTTGCCCATGCCATGGCCTATTTCCAACTCCCGTTGCCCACGGTTGCCCACGGGGTTCGCCCACATATGCCCACGCCCGTTTCCACGGGTTGCCCATGCATAGGCAATACTTGCACGACCCATTCCCACAGCTTGCCCATGATCGTTGCCTTGGCTTGCCCATGCCATGGCCCATGCCCAACTCCCGTTGCCACGGGTTTTCCATGCACAGGCAATGCTTGCACGGCCGTTGCCTTGGCTTGCCCATGCCATGGCCTATTTCCAACTCATGTTGCCCACGATTGCCCATGGGGGTCGCCCACGTATGCCCACGCCCATTTCCACGGGTTGCCCATGCACAGACAATGCTTGAACAACCCATGACCACGGCTTGCCCATAGCAACGCCTTGGCTTGCCCATGCCATGGCCCATGCCCAACTCCCGTTGCCCACAGTTGCTTACGGGGGTCGCCTATGTATGCCCACGCCCGTTGCCACGGGTTGCCCATGCACAGGCAATGCTTGCACGACCCATGCCCACGGCTTGCTCACGGCTGTTGTCTTGGCTTGCCCATGCCATGGCCCATGCCCAACTCCCGTTGCCCACGGTTTCCCACGGGGGTCATCCACGTCTAGCCCATGCTCATTGCCACGGGTTGCCGATGCACAGGCCATGCTTGCATGGCCCATGCCCATGCCCATGCCTTGCCCACGGCCATTGCTATGGCTTGCCCATGCCATGGCCCATACCCAACTCCCGTTACCCACGGTTGCCAAAGGGGTCACCCACGGCTTGTCCACGCCCGTTGCCACGGGTTACCCATGCACAAGCCATGCTTGCACGGCCCATGCCCATGGCCGTTGCCTTGGCTTGCCCATGCCATGGCCCGTTTTCAACTCCCGTTGCCCACGGTTGCCCACGGGGTTCGCCCACATATGCCCACGCCCGTTGTCACGGGTTGCCCATGCATAGGTAATACTTGCACGGCCCATTCCTACAGCTTGCCCATGATCGTTGCCTTGGCTTGCCCATGCCATGGCCCATGCCCAACTCCCGTTGCCCACGGGAGTCACCCACGTATGCCCATGCCCGTTGCCACGGGTTTTCCATGCACAGGCAATGCTTGCACGGCCCATGCCCATGGCTTGCTCATGGCCGTTGCCTTGGCTTGCCCATGCCATGGCCTATGCCCAACTCCCGTTGCCCGCGGTCACCCACTACGGTGGCCCAGGTATGCCCACGCAAGTTGCCACGGGTTGCCCACGCACAGGCTATGCTTGCACGGCCCATGCCCATGGCTTGCCCACGGCCGTTGCCTTGGCTTTCCCATGCCATGGCCCATGCCCAACTCCCATTGCCTACGGTTGCCCATAGCGGTCGCCCACGTATACCAACGGGGGTCGGCCATGGGTTGCCCATGCACAGGCCATGCTTGCACTGCCCATGCCCATGGCTTGCCCACGGCCGTTGCCTTGGCTTGCCAATGCCATGGCCCATGCCTAACTCCCGTTGCCCTTGGTTGCCCACGGGGTCGCCCACGTATGCCCATGCCCATTGCCACTGTTTGCCCATGCACAGACAATGCTTGTACTGCCCATGCCCACGGCCGTTGCCTTGGCTTGCCCATGCCATGGCCCATGCCCAACTCCTGTAGCCCACGGGTTGCCCATGCATAGGCCACGCTTGCATAGCCCATGCCCACGGCTTGTCCAGGACCGTTGCCTAGGCTTGCCCATGCCATGGCCCATGACCACCGTTGCCCACAGCCGTTGCCTAGGTTGCCTACGGGGGTTGCCATGCAAGGGCCAAGGCTTGCCCGTGCCAAGGCCATGCTTGCCCACTCCCGTTGGCTAGGATTGCCTATGGGGGTTGCCCACTTCCATTGCCTAGGATTGCCCACGGGGTTGCCCAAGGGCTGGTTGCCCACGCCCGTTGCACACGATTGCCCTTGGGGGTTGCCCATGCACACACTTGCCCATGCCATGGCCACGGCTTGCCCACACGCCCGTTGCTTAGGATTGCCCATGTCGTGGCCCATGCATGGGCACCCGTGCCAAGGCCTCGCTTGCCCATGCCATGGCCCATGGCCACAGTTGCCCACACCCGTTGCCTGGGATTGCCCATGGGTGGTGCCTGGGATTGCCCACGACTTTGTACTTGCGCGTTCTCCCGAGATACCATTCGACTTTTCCCTCGGAACACGTTGGGGTGGGTCGGTGCGGTCTCGTGACCTGGAATTTTTTCCGGGACTTGCATGTTTCCAATCCAAAAGCTACTGAACCTCGCGATGGGTGATAGGGGTTTTCTCAACACACAAATTAATCCTCAAGTATAAGGATATCAATTGTAGTCGCGAAGATGACCAAGTTACAATATCGAACTCACGGAACGGATAAATATCAATTTTGTGATCTTCTAGTATATTTTAGACTATGTTGGTAATTGTAAAAGTTTAATGGATAATAACTTCTAATCGAAATAACAAAAGAAATAACAAGAGTCGAGAGAAGTGAGTTGTGATCAATAAGAATGATAGGTAGTTCGTCGGGTCATCCAGTTTCACTAGCAATTCGTATTTTTGTGTGATGGTGTCCGACTCTGCCCTGTGGTTTGTGGACGCATCACTAGACCATGCACGTTTACTCTATAGACATAAGTAAGTATGCACTTGACACGTGTGAATAACATCGGAGCAAGAGATATGATCTCCCTTTTTAGGTACTATAAAGTTATACTCTTCATTCTATTCATCAACCCGAATTCAATTCAATTCATGAATATTCATATAAGACAGTTCTAATAATACTTCGGAATCCCTTCACTTAGAATTATAACAATAAACCCTGCTCAGTAGTGAACGCACTCAATCAATAACCATGTTATGTATTCAGACTCTACACAACGATCATTGATGCACAAAACGACTATGAGTATGGATTAAATATGCAATCTTATATAAAACAAACCACAGGTAGTGTTGTACGGAGTTTTACACATGAAATACGAATTACATCATGAAACTTTCATAACCCTAGAACTACCAAGGTAGTTCTAGCCCATGATTGATCTAGGAACAATCATGGTTAGATTAATCATTCTTACTTGAACCTTCAGCGAACCTCTGTCACAGCCCTCCGGATGGATCACCACCTCTACTCAAGGCTCTCTTATTATTGACGATCAAAAGCTCTCTTTATTCTCTGTATGAGCCTCCTTTTATACTTGTAATCATATCTCTAGGGCTTAGAATGGGCTTTTCAAGTGATCTCACGCGTTTCGGCCTCGAAAATCTGGATAAGGTAAGTTCTCGCACACAGGTTCGACCACGTCAAGCAGGTCGAACCCCGAGCCACAGGTCGAACCCCACTACTGGAAGAATTCTGCACAGGTTCGACCTTCTAGACAGGTCGAACCACTTAGGCCTTGGTCGAACCCCAGGTCGAACCTCAGCACTGGACAACTCCTGCTCCCGATTCGACAAACTGGCAAGTCAAACCCAAACGTCGTGGTCGAATCCTCCTTCTTACAAATTGGTTCGACCATGGTTTGACCTGATGGCCAGGTCGAACCAACTGAGTCGTGGTCGAACCCATCTCTGTATGTTCAGCAACGTTGGTTCGACCTGCTGGAGAGGTCGAACCCTCCTCCAGCCAAGTCGAACCCACCTACTTCTTGGGCGGTTCGCGTGGCTTCGACTCCGTCTCTTCGATTCTTGGCTCTTTCACTCCGTTTTTGCTAAGAAAACACTCAAATAGCTCCACTAACACCTGATTCATGCTAATTCACAATATATATAGGTTTTCCACCTATTTCCACATCAAAACTCTCCAAAACTAGCACAAAACATAGCGCCAAACTTGTGAACTTACACACTCATCAAACCCCCAAACTTACATGTTGCTCGTCCCGAGGCAACCAATTTAAACCACAGGAGTCGTGTATAATTCAACAAGATCAAGTACAACACATATTACACATGCCACTTCATTGAATCAAACAAGAATTACTTGCATCAAATATTTCACTCATGTAAAATCAATCCAATCACACACCATTCGGAGTACTAAGTAATCTCTCTGACAAGATAAGTCTTTACTCTCTTTCACTCGTGCGTTAGGCACTATAGGCTAGTATAAACACTCATATCAATTCATATTCACGCGTAACCATAAGCTTGGCAAAGGTGTCAGAAATCAACTCACATTAGATTAATATTAGGATCACAAAGGACTTGTTTCTAGGTTGTAATGTTTGGCTCTTTGGAAAAGGTAGGAAAATTTGGTCATAGTAACTTAATACACTAGTAGAGAGTTACCTTGGAGGTTCTTGACTTCTCATTCGGCTTCATATTCTCCTCCAATTCTTCTCTTGCACTTGCAATTTTCAATTTTCCTTCTCTTCCTTGCATCAACATCATTCTTCTTCTAATTGCTCGGGTACCAGTTATAGGCACTACCCTTCTCGAACATCGTTCGGCTGTTTCTTAGAAACTTAAAGCCCCATGTATAAGCAATTCGGGGTACCAATTTCAGGCACTATCCCTAACAAGATTTAACCATGCACTTTTCTTACTGAACCTCATTCCATCTTCCCTTTGTTTCTTCCACACTTATTCACCTTATTCTCTCTACCAATGGATAGGGTATTTTCAAAGCTCAAATAAGGTAATTAAGGCTCGTATATTTGGCTTGCCAAAGAAAAAGCTTTTAAAAGGCTCAAACAGGGCTACCAAAGATTTATAAGATCATTAGGAAAGGTAAATTTTGGCTAAGTGACTCAATTAATCAAAAATGGCCTAAGATCATATCCTAATATTTCATCAATTGTAAGTTTCACACAAGACTCCAAGCCAAGTTCTAGAATACGTTCATACGAATGATTCTCTCAAGAATAAACTATCATGATTAATCATGATAAAGGCTCAAATCCTCACATAGGTAATCAGTTCCTAATACTCCTCATAGCACATAATCAAAATCAATTCCTCATGAATTCCATATACTTAACAAATTATTCATGCTCTTTCTAAATGAAAATAAACACGTAAACATATGAATGCACAGAATCAATAACCCATATACAGAGCAACGATACAAGATCAACTATATCAAGTACATGCCACTCACACATGAATCACACCACAATCTGTAAAAATAAAAAGAAGAATGGGAGATAAGATGAATCGGAGAAGCCAAAAGAAAACCTGAAACTACTCCCTAGGAGCATCATCATCCTCATCATCATCGTCATCCTCATCCATTCTATTTTCCACAGCTCGGCACAGACTGGTAATGTGCTTATCCATCATATCCACTCGACTACTCACTCTACCAACACGCTCATCCAAGGCAGAGTACCTTTCGTTCAGCGTGGCGTAGTTGGCGTTAGCGAGCGCGAGTTGCCTGTTCGTCTCTTGCTGTGCAGCTACCACCGCGATCAGCTGCTCATGAATCAAGCGAAGCTGCTCCCGAGTACCTGGAACTGCTCGCCGCTGCTGCGGTCCTGGAGCATGCTGAGGCGCATCATGCTGCTCTCCTTCCGGAATCTCCATCTCCGGCTGCTCATCTACCTGATCCTCCTCTTCAGACTGCTGTGGCTGAGGTGGACGGAACTCTCCTCGATCAACAATCTGCTGTAACTCAGCCATCCTTCCCTCAGCACACATCTGTGCTACCGCTCTCCAATCACCACCCGACTTCGCTGCCACGGATAAAGCGGTGTGTCCAAGAGAATTCATTAGCTTATTCCTTGCTTCCCGAATAGTTGTCAAGTTGCTCACGTCGAAGGGGAACATAAATTCGAAAGGCTTGAGACCTCTCGTGAAAAACCAATCTCCATTTCTAAAATGGGCAAATCCTCCCTTCGCGCACGTGCTCATAATCAAATCGGGTTCTCCTTCTACTGGTGTAATGCCGGTGAGGTCCAAGTTGTAATGCTCAGCCAAAATCGTCAATAACCCTCCAATATTCACCTTTTGAAAACCAATGGTCTTGAATCGATTCAACTGCGCAATAAAATAAGCTCCAACGTTGAACTTCACTCCATTCAACATACACCACAGGGCATATAGCTCTCCTCTAGACACAACACTCCCCTCCGAGCGGGCGAACAACGTGTTGCTCAGGATGCGGTCCATGTACCTCAAGACAGGGTTCTTTATTGCGGAAGCGCGAGCCTGTCTGGTCTTATAATCACGAATCTCCCCAGTGATCTCCCTCCAAAATCGCTTTACACTGAATGCAGCATTTTCTAAACGAGGGATCTCCAAAGGCGTCTCAAACAGCTCATTGAAATCCTCAGACGTCCATCTCCTACTCACTCTACCAAGCTGAAACGTACACCGATAGGGGTATCCAAGCGGGTCCTTCTCCATCTCAAACGAGCAAACTACTTCCGCTGTAACATGGAAGTACGTCGGCCTCTTCAACTCCATGAATCTTCGGATCCCTACTTGATCAAACATCCAAAATATATCATCCCCTATTCTCATTATCCTCATCGCTTCATCATCTTGGTATCGAGTGCGAGCTATCTTGTCTGAAACTTCCTCCCACTTCTCTTTAATCTCATCCCAACCTTGCATCCTAATCTTGAAGTTATCGGGTAAACGGACTTGTAGCCTCAGTTTTCTTGTTACTTTGTCCAAGTTTGAAGGCCTGTCATGCCTCTTCTTTGATCTCTCCTCCTCTGCTTTTCCTTTTCCTTTACTTGATACTTGTCCCTTTCCTGAAAACAAATACTTCAATCCAACCAACAAGACAAGAAAGCAAGTATTGTACTAGCACATCACATACTCTACTCAAGACTTCAAGCATCAATGCATATTCATACAAACTATCATCTCAACACCACTTGCTTATTCAACATTCTCAAAAGATCTTCAATTACACCTTCCTTAATCATCAAAACATAACCAACAAGCATGCATTAAGCAATTCAAGCAATTAAATCAAAAATTCAACATGTTTCCCTCAATGAACTACTTCAATTTCATCAATTTCAAACCAAATCAACATGCTCATTCTATGGTATGTTCTATATCCTTGATCAATCCACATAAAAATCCAAGTTCTATTAATAATCAATCAACCAAAAAAAACAAGAAACAAGAATTCATATGAAACCAATCAAAATATCAACATTCACCATGAAATTCAACCATACTCAACATCAATTCTCTAATTCACATCAAATTTCTTACCTAAACCTTCAATCCTAGAGTAATTGAGTTGGAAAAACGTACCTTGTGACTTGCCCATGGTGAACAACCGATCGAAAACACAAAACAACCAAAAATCGCGATTTCAGCCCTAACTCGCGACGAAATCCACCCAAATCCGCGACCGAATCGATAATTCAAGGTGTAATGTCATGTAATCGGTGTGAAATCAAGTGTAATTGAAGAATTTGTGCAAGGGTGTAAAGGTTCGAAGAGTGTTCGAGGTTTGGTGTTTCGAAAAAGTGATCGAACCCCTCTGAAAATTGAACTTAAATCGCGTACCTGGCTTGGTTCGACCTCAGGTTCGACCACCTGAACTGGTCGAACCATGGATGGCGAGGTCGAACCCCTCTTCTGGAAAACAGAGTGCTTCCGACTGAAAGGTTCGACCATAGGTTCGACCACCTGATCAGGTCGAACCTATCTTGAATTGGTCGAACCTCCTCTCTGGACAACTTTCAACGCCGGTTCGACTTCCTCTGCTTTTGTTCGACCTCCGACTCTGGTCGAACCACCCCTAGACTTGGTCGAACCTTCCTCCTGATTTCCAAAACTAAGTGTTCTTCATGCACTACATACTTCAAGCTTCAACACAACTTCAGAAATTGTTCCACATAATATCATTCATGAGTATCTCTATAAAAGAAAACACAACCAAAAACCACTGAACATTAGGTAAGTTGTAAAAAATCGTCACATCAAAATCGATTAAAATTTCAATATGGCCGCAAAAACCAACTCCCCTAACAAACAATACAAAGAAAAGATTATACTCTTAATGCTTCAATGAGGTAATAACATCACACCCCCCAAACTTAGTAAAAACGTAAGTCGAAACTAAGTTTGAAAAGAGATGTAATTGTCGATTAGTAAGCATCTTAAATATAAAAATTTCTTACTCACACAAAAGAAATAAAGCAATAAAACGGAAGAGTAAGCTCTCAACAAGCGCTCATGTTTAACGTCGTAGAGTCACGACGGAACCAAATCAGAACAAGGTATCATCAAAAATGATACACGCATCATCCGGCGACCTATAATGCTTCAATCGATGCCCATTCGCCATGATAACGTCTCCATCTTTGTCAATAAGCTCATAACTCTCCCCTCCTAAGGCTCGATGAATCATGAACGGTCCCGTCCACTTAGACTTCAACTTGCCTGCAAAAAGCTTCAAACGGGAGTTAAAAAGTAGTACCTCATCTCCTTGCTTGAACTCCTTGTATGAAATTTTAGAATCATGCCACCTCTTCATTCTTTCCTTATAAATCTCTGAATTCTTGAAAGCACGACTCCTAAACTCATCCAATTGATTCATGTGATTTATCCTCAACTCCTTTACATCCTTAAGGGTCAAGTTCAAGCGACGCAAAGCCCAAAACGCTTTGTGTTCAATTTCTACAGGTAAGTGGCACGGCTTCCCATAGACAATCTGATACGGTGACATATCTAACACCGTCTTGTAAGCGGTCCGGAACCCCCATAACACATCATCAAGCTTCATAGCCCAATCCTTTCTATTAGTTCCTACCACTTTCTCTAGAATCTGCTTTACTTGACGGTTGGAGACCTCTGCCTGCCCATTCGCTTGCGGATGATAGGGTGTAGTAATCCTATGCTTAACACCATAATCCTTAAGAACCTTCTCCAGAAATTTATTGACGAAGTGGGAACCTCCATCACTAACTAATGCTCTCGGAACTCCATAACGGGCAAAAATTCTTCAGGAAAGATAAAACAACTTTCGAATCATTAACACGAGTAGGAATTGCTTCCACCCACTTCGAAACATAATCCACCGCAAGAAGAATGTAGAGAAACCCATTCGACGGGGGAAAAGGCCCCATAAAATCGATCCCCCATACATCAAATATCTCCACGACTATGCTAGGCTGCAATGGCATCTCATCTCTCCTACCTATATTACCCATGCACTGACATCTATCGCAAGACGCCACATAGCTCTCACTATCTCTAAATAATGTAGGCCAATAAAGAGCGGATTGAAGTACCTTAGCTGCAGTCTTTTGTGCTCCGAAATGCCCCCCATTCGGTTGTGCATGGCAGAACTCCAGCACACTTTCCATTTCCATCTCGGGTACACATCTTCGGACAATAGAATCTGTACAAATCTTATAAACAAACGGATCATACCATATAAATGTCTCAACTTCCCTACGAAATTTCGCAAGTTGATATCGGTTGAGATCCCTTGGAATTTCACCAATGACAATGTAATTAACATAATCCGCGTACCATGGATCCATACCTTGCGCTGAAACCACACATGCTCGCTCGGTACCTTCAACAGCCACAGCCATGATCTTCTCATCAGGGAACATCTCTTCAATATACTCGAAAGAATTATCACAATGCTCCCTAGTCTCCAACCTTGACAAGTGATCGGCCAACACATTTTCTGATCCTTTCTTATCCCGAATCTCCAAGTCAAACTCCTGCAGTAGTAGAATCCATCTTATGATCCTAGGCTTCGTCTCCTTCTTCTCCATCAAATAACGAATTGCTGAGTGATCCGTATACACAATCATCTTCATGCCAACGAAATACTGACGAAACTTATCAAATGCATACACAACAGCCAAAAACTCCTTTTCAGTTACCGTGTAATTCTTCTGTGCCGCATCGAAAGTCTTACTCGCATAGTAAATGGCGCAGAACTTCTTCTCCCTTAGCTGCCCAAGCACCACACCCAATGCTACATCACTTGCATCACACATAAGTACAAACGGTTGAGTCCAGTCCGGTGTGATCAAGATAGGGGCAGTAATAAGCGCCTCCTTCAAAACTTGAAAAGCTGTTAGACACTCATCATTAAACACAAAAGGAATATCCTTTTCAAGTAAATGAGATAAGGGCTTAGAGTATTTTGAGAAGTCTTTAATGAATCTCCTGTAAAAACCGGCGTGTCCAAGGAAGGACCGCACTCCTCTTTCATTGGTCGGTGGTGGAAGCTTCTCAATTGCGACCACTTTAGCACGGTCTACCTGTAATCCCTTGGCGGAAACATGATGCCCAAGAACAATCCCATCCTTCACCATGAAGTGGCACTTCTCCCAATTCAAGACAAGATTTGTTTCTTGACTCCTCTTCAAAACAACAGCAAGGTTAGACAAACACATATCAAACGAAGAACCAAAGACTGAAAAATCGTCCATGAATACTTCCATGATCTTCTCTATCAAACCATCAAAAATCGCCATCATGCATCTCTGAAAAGTAGCAGGCGCATTACACAATCTAAACGGCATCTTCCTAAAAGCAAAGGTCCCGTAGGGGCAAGTAAAAGTGGTATTTTCTTGATCCTCGGGAGCAATCATGATTTGATTGTACCCCGAGTATCCATCCAAGAAACAATAAAACTCGTACCCTGCAAGACGATCCAACATTTGATCCATAAACGGAAGAGGGAAATGGTCCTTACACGTGTTCTCATTCAATTTCCTATAATCCACACATGTATGCCATCCCGTAGGAATTCTCGTGGCTATAGCTTCTCCATCCTCAGCTTTCACTACAGTCATGCCCCCCTTCTTAGCAACTACATGCAATGGACTCACATGGGGGCTATCACTAATAGGATATATAATTCCAGCATCCAACCACGTAAGAATTTGCTTCCTTATCACCTCTTGAATTGCGGGATTCACCCTACGCTGATTCTGAACACTAGCTTTGGCTTCATCCAACAACCTAATCCGATGCATACAATACGAAAGACTAATACCTTTTAAATCATCAAGTGACCACCCTATTGCAGACTTGTACTTCCTTAAGACATCCAATAACTCCTCAAGTTGATCATCATCAAGGGAAGAAGATACAATTACCGGATATTGTGCATCATCTCCAAGAAAAGCATACTCAAGTGGTCCGGCAATGGTTTCAACTCCTCTTTTCTTTTCTCCACTGGAGTGTTTTCGTTATCCAAAGGCAAGTACTTCCTGGTCCATTTGACTTTTTCCACTTTATTTCTTTCCAAAGCACACCTGTCATCACCCAAAGCAAGTAAGTTTTCAAGAAATTCAATACATACCTCGTTAGAAAGTCCGTCAAGCTCCGTAGTGGGATAAGTAAGAGACTCCATCAAACATGTCTCAAGAGGATCCTTTGACAAGATCAGAGACATATCCTCCTTCACAATCTCCTCCACCACGTCAACATTATAACATTGGGACTCCATTGGCATTTTCATTGCTTTGTCCAAGTTGAAAAGAACTTCTTCTTTGTCCATTCTCAACTTTAGTTCTCCCTTCCGAACATCTATCATAGCTCCAGTTGTAGCAAGGAATGGCCTTCCCAAGATTAAAGGAACATTATCCTTGTCATCATCCATTTCTAGTACAAGGAAATCTACAGGAAAAACTAGCTTCTCCACCTTTACTAGAACATCTTCAATTATACCTTTCGGAAACGTCATTGATCTATCTGCCAATTGGAGAGCAACAGTTGTCGGGGTCAGCTCCCCCAAACCAAGCTTCTGAAAGATGGACAACAGCATCAAATTGATGCTTGCCCCTAGATCGCACAAAGCTCGCCGTGCTGGCCCCTTCCCGATCTCACATAGAATAGTAAAGCTCCCCGGATCTTTCATCTTTGGTGGCAACTTCTTTTGAATAATTGAGCTACAATTCTCAGATAAGTTTACCGTTTCAACTCTGGTTAAGCTTCGCTTCTTCATCAATATGTCTTTAAGGAATCGAGAATAATATGGCATCTCCATGATTGCCTCTGAAAAAGGGATGTTCAAGCTTATCTTATTCATTATCTCTGAAAACTTCTTGAACTTTTCTTTTAACCCTTTCTTCACTAGCTTGTAGGGAAATGGTGGAGGTATCTTTGTTTTGGGAATCCCCCATTCATCACGATCAACCTTCTCCGCTTTCTCCTTTTCGTCTCTTAATCGCTTAGCTCTTTACCATTTTTTTCAGCTATTATGTCTGTACTTTGCTCATTCCGTACCACTGGAGTTGCATCAACATCAAAAGAAACAACAGGTGCATCAAACAAAATATCTCGGCGAGGTTCGACTAGGGTTCGACCAGGCTGAGAGGTCGAACCAGGACTGTATTGGTCGAACCTCTCTACTGGAAGACTGATCTCATTCTGCTCCGGAGGTTCGACTTGGGTTCAACCAGCATTGGAGGTCGAACCACTACCCCCTTGGTCGAACCGCCTCTCTGTATAATCTCCATCCTTCGGTTCGACCTGGCTTCGACCTAAAAAGTTGGTCGAACCCTTTTGATCGTGGTCGAACTGTTCCTGTGTCGAAACAGAGTGCTCTAGCCGATGAGGTTCGACCTGGGTTCGACCTGACAAGTTGGTCGAACCCTCTGCGTGTTGGTCAAACCGCTTCTTTGTCAAAACAGAGTGCTCTAGCTGATGAGGTTCGACCTGGGTTCGACCTGAAAAGTTGGTCGAACCCATTGCATTTTGGTCGAACCGAGGCTTAGAAAATTCCAACTTTGATTCCGGCCTCATCGGTCCCTCGTACTGCGTTCCCGACCTCAGTGTGATGGCATTACACGACTTCGGATTCTCTATACTCTGAGACGGAAACTTTCCTTTTCCTACAGTTTGAGTCAATGTGTTCACATTCTCTGCAATTGTACCCATCAACAATGTGAGATCTTTCACTTGAGTGGACAAATCTCTGTGGTGTTCATCAATCTTTTTCTCAAGCTTTGCCTCAAGGCGGTTCACTCTTTCATCATTCTTTATCATGTACCGGTTCACAGTATCCTCGAACCCAGGCTTCTCTTCTTCCACCTTTTCTCCCGGATCAACACCCATCGGAAGTTGCACTGCATTATTCGTATTGCTCCATGAAAATTCAGGCCTCCTTGGTTGCTGTTGATAACTACCAGATGGACCACGATTATTAAAGTTCCCTCGATAGTTCCCTTGGTAGTTCCGGTTTCCTTGATTTGGGTACCTCGTTCCTTGAATACTTTGACCCATGGCATAATTTGCTTCCTCCAGTTCGTCTTGGATGGTTCCATTATTCATCATCTCTTGCTGCATGATTGGCACTCATTGGGATATCTCGCTGATCTGCTTCTGTTGAGACTCAAGTAGCTTGTTGATATTGGACAAGCTCGAAACGATCTCATCCTCTCTCTTAGTTTTCACCATTGCTTGTTCAACCTGAGCTACCTTTCCAAGAACATACGTACCTCTAACTCTATCAGTGGGCCAATCCCTCGAATTCATTGATATGTCTTCAAACAATCTCTCGGCCTCAACGGATGACTTTGTAAGCAATGCTCCATTAGAAGAAGCATCAAGTAGCACTCTTGATTCACAGTCCAATCCGTTATAAAATATACTGATATATTGGGCTTTAGATAACCCATGTTGAGGACACTTCCTGAGCATGTCCTTGAATCTATCCCACGCTTCATGAAATTTCTCACCTCCACTGATAGCAAATTGGTTAATATCTTGCTTCATCTTAAACACCTTCGAAGGTGGCATATACCTCTCCAAGAATCTTAACTTCAATTGCTCCCACGTGGTGCACTCAGCTGCATTAATAGTATCGTACCAATCCCTCGCCTTTTCAGTAAGCGAGAATTTGAACAAAAGGATCTTCCTAGCATCTTCATGTTCTCCTACGTCTTTTTGAGTACTTGCATAGCCCAAGAACTTGTTCAGATGCTGTTGCGGATCCTCGAAAGACCCTCCTGAAAAGGAGTTCCTTTCTATCATGCTAATAAGAGCGGGATGAAGATCGAACGCTGTGTTAGTTCCCCTTGCTCCTAAAAGCTCATAATTTCCAGCCCCATTATTTCTGAAAACCTCTCGGATGGCTAGATTATCCGGATTCGCTGCCATGTTGACTGTTTCTACTTCCAAATTAACTTCAGTTGTAGCCTCAATCGCTTGCGAAATCTGCTCGTCAACCTCAACTCTAAAATTCAGAGCTTCAGTTGGGTCTATTGTCTTTGCCTTGCTCTTCTTCTTCTTCTTCTTTCTTGATGATGCTCCAATCTCAGGATTATACGGTTCAAGATTACCTTTCTTTGATCTTGTGAGCATACACCTAAAACGAATAAGAAATAAAACAACAAAACAAGGTAAATAGTCCTAATAAACTAGAAATAACACAAAAAAGATATTTTACGCCGTCCCCGGCAACGGCACCAAGAACTTGATAGGGGTTTTCTTAACACACAAATTAATCCTCAAGTATAAGGATATCAATTGTAGTCGCGAAGATGACCAAGTTACAATATCGAACCCACGGGACGGATAAATATCAATTTTGTGATCTTCTAGTATATTTTAGACTATGTTGGTAATTGTAAAAGTTTAATGGATAATAACTTCTAATCAAAATAACAAAAGAAATAACAAGAGTCGAGAGAAGTGAGTTGTGATCAATAAGAATGATAGGTAGTTCGTCGGGTCATCCAGTTTCACTAGCAATTCGTATTTTTGTGTGATAGTGTCCGACTCTGCCCTGTGGTTT
>JAHCLQ010000910.1:947500-957500 GCA_023678885.1 Pogostemon cablin | reverse complement strand
GCCCACGTCGGGTGCCAGGGCACGCCCACATCAGGTGTGGGATAGGCCGTGGGAAGCCCACGTCGGGTGCTGGGGATGCACACGTCGAGTGCCGGGGGACGCACACATCGAGTCAGGTACCGGGGGATGCACACGTCAGGGGATGCCCACGCCGGGTGCCGAGGCAGGCTGGGGGATGCCCACGTTGGGCGCCGGGGCACGCCGGGGGATGCCCACATAGGGTGCCGGGGCACGCTGGGAGACACTCACAAGCCGGGTGCCGGGGCAAGCCAGGGAAAGCCCACGCCGAGTGCTAGAGCAGGGCTGGAGGAAGTCCACGTCAGTTGCCGGGGGACGCCCACATCGGGTGCTAGGGCATGATGGGAATTCCCCTTTGGTAGCCGGGGCACGCTGGGAAATCCCCACCGGAACTGTCACCGGATGGGGCACGGCCGTTGCCTACCCATAGCCTTGGTGCTTGGCAACCGTTGCCCATGTGTGCCTTGCCAGCCCCTTGACAGCACACCCCTCCATATATGTTTTAGGAGGCGAAACCCACAGGGCAGAGGCAATGGACCAGGACGAGGCGAGGGCTCCTCCCCCGATGTTCGTCAATGAGGTGTCTAGCATGGAACGTACGAGGACTTGCAGCCACTCACGCACAGCGAGCAGCCCACAGATTAGTTCGCAAGAATAAAGTATGCTTAGTGGGTTTTCTTGAAACTAGATTGTCTGTTGATAATGTGGTCGATATTGTAGGTAGAATTGTTCCTAGTTAGAATAGTGTGAATAATTTCGATACTATTGATGGGGGTCGTATTGTGGTTGCGTAGGATTCCACTTTGATTGCTGCTAGAAATGTTATTCTCCATGAGCAATGTATCTCTGGTTTGGTTCACTGTTTGATTTCTCAGCAAGAGTTCCTCATCAGTGATGTGTACGCCCGTAATGGCATAGTTGATAGGCGCAGGCTATGGAGTCATCTCTCTTCGGTTGTCCCCACAGTTAACTCTCCCTGGATGCTCCTTGGAGACTTTAATTGCATTAGGAAACTGGAAGAGCAATCTTAAATTGTTCCGTCTTATCAGAACTGGTGCAGGGTGGACTTTGAGGAGTTTTGTGTTGATCGGGGGTTGGATGATGCTAAGTCCAAGGGGTGCTTTTTCACCTGGACGAATGGCAGAGTATGGAGTAGTATTGTTCGAGTACTGGTGATTTCGAATTGGGATATCAGCTCGGGAGTAGTGGAGTCGGAGTTTCTGCCCATGGGGGCCACTTCGGACCACTGCCCTGTCCTATTTTCCGTGTTTCACTCCGAGTACTCAAAGGGGAGATCGTTCTAGTATGTGAACATGTGGAAGACAAGCGAGGGATTCCTGGATATTGTGCGAGAGGTGTGGGACTCACAAGTGTGGGGTACAGCTCAGTTCAGTGTTTGACGTAAGTTGAAGTTACTCAAGCCAAAGCTATGTCAGCTTGGCAAGAGGGACTTCAGCCACATAGCCGAAAGATCAGAGCGGGCTAGAGCAGAGCTAGACAGTTTGCTGTTGGAGAGCCACGCTGATCCTGGTAATGCTGAGTAATGGGACAAGGTTCGGGAGGCAGCGAAGAAGGTCGACTTCTTGTGTCACACCGAACATCTCTTCTTCTCTCAGATAGCCAGAGCCGATTACTTGATTAGTCAGGACAAGCCCACGAAATTCTTCTACAAGAAGATCAAGTTTAATAGCATTAGGAATATCATCCCCTCCATACGTACGGAATCCAAGCACACTTCCTCCCATGATGAAGTCGTTGGAGAGTTCCTTACATTCTATAAAGACTTGTTGGGTACAGCGGGGGACTGTGAGAAGATAGATGATAGTGTGTTTGAATGGGGAGCCGTGTTGAGTGATGACCAAGCGCAGCAGCTCGAAGTGCCTATCACGATCGAAGAGGTAAAGGGAGTTGTGTGGATATTTCGATGGTAAGAGAGGCTTGAGTCAGGGTGATCCATTATCGTCCTTATTGTTTGTCTTGTGCATGGATTACTTCTCCTGTCTCTTCAGGAGAATAACCGTGACAGACAGCTATAAGTATCACTCTAGGCATTATGCGAAGGTTGGCATTACCCATCTGGTGTTTGCGAACGATTTGATTATCTTTGCTTATGGCAATCGCTCTTCAGCAGAAGTGGTGGCCAAGGCACTTAATCTCTTCGCTCGAATGTCAGGTTTGGAGGTTAGTGCGGACAAGTCTCACTTGTTCATGGCAGGAGTTTCGGAGGATGAGGAGCAGGCTATCCGTGAGGTGCTGCTTTTTCAGGAAGGCACCTTTCCTGTATGTTATTTGGGAGTTCCGCTACAGGGAAGTAAGCTCATGGAGTCTGCGTTTGAGCCGCTCATCACGCAGGTTACTAATTTGATCAGGGGGTGGTTCATGCATCTGCTCTCATACGCAGGCCGATTGGAACTCATTAGATCGGTTGTGTACGGGTTAATGAATTTCTAGACGTCGATGGTGAAGATCCCCAAAGGAGTTGTGTATAGAATAGAGAGGATGATACAGAAATTCCTTTGGGGAGCCACAAGAGGTGCAGTTCGTTGGGAGGAGGTCATTCTCCCTAAGGAACAGGGTGGCTTGGGACTTAGGGGACTCAACCTGCTGAACGATGTAGCTCTTTGTGGTGTGCTGTGGGATGTGCATCAGGAGAAGAGATCGTTGTGGATCAAATGGATTAATGCCATTTATCTGCAGTCCTCTTCGTGTAGGGATGTTGAGGTGAATTACATCGCCTCAATTGTGTGGAAGGATATCCTCCGTGCGAGGGATAGTGTCAGAGCACGGATTGGTGGGGACATGGTTTCCACTTTGGGTTCATGTTCGGAGATGGGAAGGCTTCGTTTAGGTAAGTTGTATTGGCTCGTTTCAGACTCTATGCCGGTACAACCTATTTACAAGAAGTTGTGGAGTCCATGGGTTTCTCAGAAGCATACGTTCAAAACATTGCTCGCTGTGAGGAACCACCTGCTTACCGTGGACAGATGGAGACACTACGAAGGACTAGTTGAGTGCGTGTTGTGCGTGGGGGCCCCCGAATCGAGAGATCACCTTTTCTTCTGGTGTCCGTTCACGAGGCATGTATAGAACAGGGTTAGACATGAAGTGGAGTGGAGGAGACAGGTTACCACATTGAAGGCTGGCTTCAAGTGGCTCAGCAAGGACCGGCGAGTGCATGTTAGTGATAGGAGAAGGTGGACGCTCGCTCTCTATGGAAGCATCTTCCTTATACGGAAGGCTCGGAACGAAGCACTCTTCGAGGGTGCCTGACCTTCTACAGATGGCTTGATTAATTCCATACTTATGCATTTAATTAACATATCGTTCATAGTCGAAACCCAGGTGACAGCAGTAGATATTGAAATTACCTAGGAGGTAAGTTTTTAGTTCCCATCGATCCGGACGTCTGTTCATCACAAAACTTTTCACGCCCCACCAAAATCACATAAGGAATTCATTTTTGAAGTCGGAATTCTATTTTGAGATTCTAATTTTTTTTAATTTTTTTATTTCAACGCATTCAATATGCCAGACGACATCGAACGTGCCCACATATCGATGGATGGAGGTCGGTTGAGATTGCACGACCCATCAAAATCAAGCAAGGATTTCATTTTTTGAGTCGGATTTCACTTTTGAGATTCGAATTCATTTTTAGTAGTTTGCCCGCGCACGCCCGTTACCTAGTATTGCAGGAGGTTGCCTATGATTGCCCATGCCAGTTGCATCGTATTGCCCATGCCGGGGGTTGCCTAGAAAGAACCTCGTTGGGTTGCACATGGCTACCCACGGTTGCCCACGGTTGCCCATGGTGGTTGCCTAGGATTGCCCGTGCCGAGCCCCGTAGGGTTGCCCATGGCTGCCTACAGTAGCCCACAGTTGTTTGGGAAGAATTCTGTCGGGCTACCCATGGTTGCCTCGGATTGCACATGTTGGGTGCTGGGAGTTGCGCAGGAAGAACCTCGTCGGGTTGCCCATAGTCACCTAGGAATGCCCACGCCCGTTGCCTGGGGTGCCCACGGGGTTTCCTACGCCTGTTACCTAGGATTACCTACGATGGGTGCCTGGGCATGCCCATGCCATGGCCCTTGCCCACGGGGTCTCCCACGTATGCCCACGCCCGTTGCCACGGGTTGCCCATGCAAAGGCTGTGCTTGCACGGCCCATGCCCACGGCCGTTGCCACGAGTTGCCCATGCACACAGGCACGACCCATACCAACGGCTTGCCCACGGCCGTTGCCTTGGCTTGCCCATGCCATGGCCCATGCCCAACTCCTGATGCCCATGGTTGCCCACGGGGGTCGCACACGTATGCCCACGCCCGTTGCCACGGGTTGCCCACGCCCATTGCCACAAGTTGCCCACGCCCGTTGCCACGGGCTGCCCATGTATAGGCCATGCTTGTACGGCCCACGCCCACGGCTTGCCCACAGGCATTGCCATGGCTTGTCCATGCCGTGGCCCATGCTCAACTCCCGTTGTCCACGGTTGCCCACGAGGGTCGCCCACGGATTGCCCACGCCCGTTGCCACGGGTAGCCCATGCACAGGCCATGCTTGCATGGCCCATGCCCACGGCTTGGCCACGGTCGTTGCCTTGGCTTGCCCATGTCATGGACCATGCCCAACTCCCGTTGCCCACGGTCGCCCACGTATGCCCACACCCATTGCCACGGGTTGCCCATGCACAGGCAATGCTTGCACAACCTATGGCCACGGCTTGCCCACAGCCGTTGCCTTGGCTTGCCCATGCCATGGCCCATGCCCAACTCCCGTTGCCCACGGGTTACCCACTGGGGTCGCCCACGTTTGCCCAAACCCATTGACACGGGTTGACCACGCCCGTTACCATGGGTTGCCCATGCACAGGCCATGCTTGTACGGCCCTTGCCCACGCCTTGCCCACGGCCGTTGCCATGGCCCATGCCCAACTCCAGTTGCCCACGGCTGCCCATGGGTTGCCCACGCACATTGCCATGGGTTGCCCATGCACAGGTCATGCTTGCACGGCCCATGCCCACGGCCGTTGCCATGGCTTGCCCATGCCATTGCCCATGCCCAACTCCTATTATCTACGGTTGCCCACAGGGGTCGTCCACGGCTTGCCCATACCCGTTGCCACGGGTTGCCCATGCACAACCCATGCCCACAGCCATTGCCTTGGCTTGCCCATGCGAAGGTCCATTTCCAACTCCCGTTGCCCAAGGTTGCCAACGGGGGTCACCCACGTATGCCCATGCCCGTTACCACGGGCTGCCATTAACAGGCAATGCTTTCACGACCCATGCCCACGACTTGCCCACGGCCGTTGCCTTGGCTTACACATGCCACGGCCCATGCCCAACCCTCGTTGCCCACGATTGCCCAAGGGGGTTGCCCACGATTGCCCAAGGGGGTTGCCCACGATTGCCCAAGGGGGTCGCCCATGTAAAAGTAATGCTTGCACGGCCCATGCCCACCACGACTTGCCCACGGCCGTTGCCTTGGCTTGCACATGCCATGACCCATGCGCAACCCTTGTTGCCCATGGTTGCCCACAGGGATCACCCACGTATGCCCATGCCCGTTGCTATGAATTGCCCCTGCACAGGCAATGCTTGCACGGCCCATGCCCATGGCTTGCTCACGGCCGTTGCCTTGGCTTGCCCATGCCATGGCCCATGCCCAACTCCCGTTGCCCACGAAGGTCGCCCACGTATACCCACGAACGTTGCCACGGATTGCCCACGCACAGGCTATGCTTGCACGGACCATGCACACGACTTACACATGGCTGCTGCCTTGGCTTGCCCATGCTATGGCCCATGCCCAACTCTCATTGCCCACGGTTGCCCACGGTGGTCGCCCAAGTATGCCCACACCCGTTGCCAAGGGTTGCCTAAGTCCGTTGCCACGGGTTGCCCATGCACAGGCCATGCTTGCACGGACCATGCCCACGCCTTTCCCACGTCCTTTGCCATGGCTTGCCCATGCTATGACCTATGTCCAACTCCGGTTGCCCACGATTGCCCACGATTTACCAATGCCCATTGCCATGGGTTGCCCATGCACAGGCCATACTTGCACGGCCCATGCCCACGCCTTGCCCATGGCCGTTGTCATGGCTTGCCCATTCCATGGCCCATGCCCAACTCCCGTTGCCCACGGTTGCCCACGGGGGTCGTCCACGGCTTGCCCACGCCCATTGCCACGGGTTGCCCATGCACAGGCCATGCTTGCACAGCCCATGCCCATGGCCGTTGCCTTGGCTTGCCCATGCCATGGCCCATTTCCAACTCCCGTTGTCCATGGTTGCCCACGAGGGTCGCCCATGTATGCCCATGCCCATTGCCACGGGTTGCCCATGCACAGGCAATGCTTGCACGGCCCATGCCCACGGCTTGCCCATGGACGTTGCCTTTGCTTGCCCATGCCATGGCCCATGCCCAACTCCCGTTGCCTACGGGGGTCGCCCACATATGCCCACGCCCTTTGCCACGGGTTGCCCATGCACAGGCAATGCTTGCACGGCCCATGCCCACGGCTTGCTCACGGCCGTTGCCTTGGCTTGTCCATGCCATGGCCCATGCCCAACTCACATTGCCCATGGTCGCCCATGTATGCCCACGCACGTTGCCACGGGTTGCCCACGCACAGGCCATGCTTGCACGGCCCATGCCCATGGCTTGCCCACGGCAGTTGCCTTGGCTTCCCCATGCCATTGCCCATGCCCAACTCCCGCTGCCCATAATTGTCCACAGCGGTCGCCCACGTATGCCCACGGGGGTCGAACATGGGTTACCCATGCACAGGCCATGCTTGCACGGCCCATGCAGACGGCTTGCCCACGGCCATTGCCTTGGCTAGCCCATGCCATGGCCCATGCCCATCTCCCATTGCCCACAGTTGTCCACAGGCTCGCCCACGTATATCCACGCCCGTTGCCACGGGTTGCCCATGCAAAGGTAATGCTTGCGTGGCCCATGCCCACGACTTGTCCACAGCCATTTCCTTGTCTTGCCCATGCCATGGCCCATGCCCAACTCCCGTTGCCCACGGTTGCCCACGACGGTCGTCCACGTATGCCCACGCCTGTTACAACGGGTTGCCCATGCATAGGCCATGCTTGCACGGCCCATGCCCACGGCTTGCCCACGGCCGTTGCTTTGGTTTGCCAATGCCAAGACCCATGCCCAACTCCCGTTGCCTACGGATACCCATGCCCTTTGCCACGGGTTGCCCATGCACAGGCAATGCTTGCACGGCCGTTGCCTTGGCTTGCCCATGCCATGGCCCATGCCCAACTCCCGTTGCCCACGGTTGCCCACGAAGGTCGCCCACGTATGCCCACGAACGTTGCCATGGATTGCCCATGCACAGGCCATGCTTGCACGGACCATGCACACGGCTTACACATGGCCACTGCCTTGGCTTGCCCATGCCATGGCCCATGCCCAACTCTCATTGCCCACGGTTGCCCACGGCGATCGCCCAAGTATGCCCACACCCGTTGCCAAGGGTTGCCTAAATTTGTTGCCACGGGTTGTCCATGCACAGACCATGCTTGCACGGACCATGCCCACGCCTTTCCCACGGCCTTTGCCATGGCTTGCCCATGCCATGGCCCATGTCCAACACAGGTTGCCCACGATTGCCCATGGGTTACCAACACCCATTGCCACGGGTTGCCCATGCACAGGCCATACTTGCATGGCCCATGCCCATGCCTTGCCCACGGCCGTTGCCATGGCTTTTCCATGCCATGGCCCATGCCTAACTCCCGTTGCCCACAGTTGCCCACGGGGGTCGCCCACAGCTTGCTCACGCCCGTTGCCACGGGTTGTCCATGCACAGGCCGTACTTGCACGGCCCATGCCCATGGTCGTTGCCTTGGCTTGCCCATGCCATGGCCCATTTCCAACTCCCGTTGTCCACGGTTGCCCATGGGGGTCGCCAATGTAAGCCCACGCCCGTTGCCACAGGTTGCCCATGCACAGGCAATGCTTGCACGGCCCATGCCCATGGCTTGCTCACGGCCATTGCCTTGGCTTGTCCATTCCATGGCCCATACCCAACCCCCGTTGCCCACAGTCGCCCACGTATGCCCACGGCTTGCCCACGGCCGTTGCTTTGGCTTGCACGGCCCATGCCCACGGCTTGCCCATGGCCGTTGCTTTGGCTTGCCAATGCCATGGCCCATGCCCAACTCCCGTTGCCTACGGATGCCTATGGGATCGCCCACGTATGCCCATGCCCTTTGCCACGGGTTGCCCATGCACAGGCAATGCTTGCATGACCCATGCCCACGGCCATTGCCTTTGTTTGCCAATGCCATGGCCCATGCCCAACTCCCGTTGCCCATGGCTGCCCATGGCGGTCGCCCACGTATGCCCACGCCCGTTGCCATGGGTTGCCCATGCACAGGCCATGCTTGCACGGCCCATGCCCACGGCTGTTGCCTTGCCTATGCCATGGCCCATTCCCAACTCTCGTTGCCCACGGTTGCCCACGGGGTCGCCCACATATTCCCAAACCCATTGCCACGGGTTGCCCATGCACAGACAATGCTTGCACGGACAATGCCCACGGCTTGCCACGGCCGTTGCCTTGGCTTGCCCATGTTATGGCCCATGCCCAACTCCCATTTCCCACAGTTGCCCACGGGGGTCGCCCACATATGCCCATACCCGTTGCCACGCTTTGCCCATGCCCGTAGCCACGGGTTGCCCATGCACAGGCCATGCTTGCACGACCCATGCCCATGCCTTGGCCACGGCCACTGCCTTAGCTTGCCCATGCCATGGCCCATGCCCAACTCCCGTTGCCCACGGTTGCCAACGGGGGTCGCCCACAGCTTGCTCACGCCTATTGCCATGGGTTGCCCATGCACAGGCCGTGCTTGCACGGCCCATGCCCATGGTCGTTGCCTTGGCTTGCCCATGCCATGGCCCATTTCCAACTCTCGTTGTCCACGGTTGCCCATGGGGGTCGCCAATGTAAGAACACGCCCGTTGCCACAGGTTGCCCATGCACAGGCAATGCTTGCACGGCCCATGCCCACGGGTTGCTCATGGCCAATGCCTTGGCTTGTCCATGCCATGGCCCATACCCAACCCCCGTTGCCCACAGTCGCCCACGTATGCCCATGGCTTGCCCATGGCTGTTGCTTTGGCTTGCACGGCACATGCCCACGGCTTGCCCATGGCCGTTGCTTTGGCTTGCCAACGCCAAGGCCCATGCCCAACTCCCGTTGCCTACGGATGCCTATGGGATCGCCCACGTATGCCCATGCCCTTTGCCACGGTTTGCCCATGCACAGGCAATGCTTGCACGGCCCATGTCCACGGCCATTGCCTTTTTTTGCCAATGCCATGGCCCATGCCCAACTCCCGTTGCCCATGGTTGCCCACGGCGGTCGCCCACGTATGCCCACGCCTGTTGCCATGGGTTGCCCATGCACAGGCCATGCTTGCACGGCCCATGCCCACGGCTTGTCCACGGCTGTTGCCTTGCCTATGCCATGGCCCATTCCCAACTCTCGTTGCCCACGGGGTCGCCCACATATTCCCAAACCTATTGCCATGGGTTGCCCATGCACAGACAATGCTTGCACGGACAATGCCCACGGCCGTTGCCTTGGCTTGCCCATGCTATGACCCATGCCCAACTCCCGTTGCCCACAGTTGCCCACGGGGTCGCCCACATATGCCCATACCCGTTGCCACGCGTTGCCCACGCCCGTAGCCACGGGTTGCCCATGCTCAGGCCATGCTTGCACGGCCAATGCCCATGCCTTGCCCACGGCCATTGCCTTGGCTTGCCCATGCCATGGCCCATGCCCAACTCCCGTTGCCCAGGTTTGCCCACGGCGGTCGCCCACGTATGCCCACGCCCGTTACTATGCGTTGCTAATGCACAGGCCATGCTTGCACTGCCCATACCCACGGCCGTTGTCTTGGCTTGCCCATGCCATGGCCCATGCCCAACTCCCGTTGCCCACGAT
>JAHCLQ010000910.1:920000-942500 GCA_023678885.1 Pogostemon cablin | reverse complement strand
GTAGTGTGGAGCATGAACGGGAATAAGACCCCCAGGCCGGATGGGTACATAGCCGCTTTCTTTCGGGACGCGTGGGATGTGGTCGGGTCAGATGTCATGGAGGCTGTCCAGGAATTCTTCCACTCTGGGCAGCTACTGCGGTAGATGAATGCCACGTTTATTACACTAATCCCGAAGGGTAAGCATGATCCTACTGTCAGGGATTTTTGCCCAATTTCGTGTTGCAATGTGATCTACAAAATCATATCCCGTATCACTGTGACACGAATGACGGATCTGATGGAGGACTTGGTGGCGGAGAATCACTTCGGTTTTGTTAAGAACCGAAGAATGAGGGACTATGTGATGCTGGCCCAGGAGATAGTGAAAAATTAAGGGTGGGCTAGGCATCATCAGTACAGGAGAATGGCGATCAAAGTGGATATTAAGAAGGCGTATGATTCGGTGGATTGGGGGTTTCTACATGGAGTGCTTACATGTTTGAAATTTCCTTAGCGAATGATAGGGTGGATCATGGAATCTGTCACCACCACCTCATTCTCCATCCTTATCAATGGCACACCTGAGGGATATTTCGATGGTAAGAGAGGCTTGCGTCAGGGTGATCCGTTGTCGTCCTTGTTCTTTGTCGTATGCATGGATTACTTCTCCCGTCTCATCAGGAGAATGACCATGACGGGCAATTATAAGTATCACTCTAGGCATTATGCGAAGGTGGGAGTTACTCATTTGGCGTTTGCGGATAATTTGATTATCTTTGCTTATGGCAATCGATCTTCGGTAGAGGTGGTAGCCAGGAAACTTAATCTCTTCGCTCGAATATTAGGTTTGGAGGTTAGTGCAGACAAGTCTCACCTGTTCATGGCAGGAGTTCCGGAGGATGAGGAGCAGGCTATCCGTGAGGTGCTCCCTTTTCAGGAAGGCACCTTTCCTGTACGTTATTTGGGAGTTCCACTACAGGGAAGTAAGCTCCAGGAGTCTGCGTTTGAGCCGCTCATCAAGCAGGTTACTAATTTGATCAGGGGGTGGTTCACGCATCTGCTTTCATATGCAGGCCGATTAGAGCTCATTAGATTGGTGGTGTACGGGTTGATGAATTTCTAGACGTCGATGGTGATGATCCACAAAGGAGTTGTAGACAGAATAGAGAGGATGATACGGAAATTCCTTTGGGGAACCACAAGAGGTGCAGTTCGTTGGGAGGAGGCCATTCTCCTTAAGGAATAGGGAGGCCTGGGACTTAGGGGACTCGACCTGCTGAACGATGTAGCCCTTTGTGGTGTGCTGTGGGATGTGCATCAGGAGAAGAGATCGCTGTGGGTCAAATGGATTAATGCCATTTATCTGCAGTCCTCTTCGTGTTGGGATGTTGAGGTGAACTATAGCGCCTCAATTGTGTGGAAGGATATCCTCCGTGCGAGGGATAAGGTCGGAGCACGGATTGGTGGGGACATGGTTTCCACTTTGGGTTCGTGTTCGGAGATGGGAAAGCTTCGTGTAGGTAAGTTGTATTAGCTCATTTCAGACTCTATGCCGGTACAACCTATTTACAAAAAGTTATGGAGTCCATGGGTTCCTCAGAAGTATGCATTCAGGACGTGGCTCGCTGTGAGGAACCACCTACTTACCATGGACAGATGGAGACACTACGAAGGCCCGGTTGAGTGCCTGTTATGCGTGGGGGCCCTCGAATCGAGAGATTACCTTTTCTTTAGGTGTCCATTCACGAAGCATGTATGGAACCGGGTTAGGCACGAAGTAGAGTGGAGGAGACAGGTTACCACGTTAAAGGCCGGCTTCAAGTGGCTCAAGAAGGACCGGCGAGTGCATGTTCATGATAGGAGGAGGTGGACGCTCGCTCTCTATGAAAGCTTCTTCGTCATATGGAAGGCTCAGAACGAAGCGCTCTTCGAGGTTGCCTGACCTTTTATGGATGGCTTAATTAATTCCATACTTATGCATGTAATTAGGTTCGAGTATTTGTTATCTAGATAGGCATAGTTTTTCTTTGGTTGCTCCTCATTGGAGTTGTAATTATATGTACTTGTGACTCTGGCTTCGGCCTCTCCTTTTTGAATAATTAACATATCGTTCATAGGCGAAACCCAGGTGATAGCAGTAGATATTGAAATTCCCTGGGAGGCAAGTTTTTGGTTCACATCGATCCGAATGTCCGTTCATCACGAAACTTTGCACGCCCCACCGAAATCATGCAAGGAATTCATTTTTGAAGTTGGAATTCAATTTTGAGATTCCCATATTTTTTATAATTTTTTTATTTTAGCACATTCAATATGTCGGGCGACATCGAACGTGCCCACATATCGACGGATGGAGGTCGGGTGAGATTGCACGACCCATCAAAATTGAGCAAGGAATTCATTTTTTGAGTCAGATTTCACTTTTGAGATTCAAATTCATTTTTAGTAGTTTGCCCGCGCACGCCCGTTGCCTAGTATTGCAGGGGGTTGCCTAGGATTGCCATGCCCATTGCATCAGATTGCCCATGCCGGGGGTTGCCTAGGAAGAACCTCGTTGGGTTGCCTATGGCTGCCCATGGTTGCCCACGGTGTTTGCCTAGGATTGCCCTTGCCGAGCCCCATTGGGTTGCCCATGGATGCTTACGGTTGCCCACGGTTGCCTGGAAAGAACCCCGTCGGGCTGCCCATGGTTCCCTCGGATTGCGCATGCCGGGTGCCGGGGGTTGTCCAGGAAGAACCTAGTCGGGTTGCCCATGGTCGCCTAGGAATACCCACGCCCGCTGCCTAGGATTGCCCACGATGGGTGCCTGGGCGTGCCCACACCATGGCCCATGCCCACGGGGTCTACTACGTATGCCCACGCCCGTTGCCACGGGTTGCCCATTCACAGGCCATGCTTGAACGGCCCATGCCCACGGCCGTTGCTACGGGTTGCCTATGCCCATGGCTTGTCCACGGCCGTTGCCACGTGTTGTCCATGCAGAGGCCATGCTTGAACGGCCCATGCCCATGGCTGTTGCCTTAGCTTGCCCATGCCATGGCCCATTTCCAACTCCCATTGCCCACGGGGGTCGCCCACGTATGCCCACGCCCATTGCCAAGGGTTGCCCATGCACAGGCAATGCTTGCACGGCCCTTGCCCACGGCTTGCCCACAATCGTTGCCTTGGCTTGCCCATGCCATGGCCCATGCCCAACTCCCGTTGCCCATGGTTGCCCATAGGGGTCGCACACGTATGTCCACGCCCATTGCCATGGCTTGCACGGCCCATGCCCACGGCTTGCTCATGGTCGTTGCCTTGGCTTGCCCATGCCATAGCCCATGTCCAACTCCTGTTGCCCACGGTCGCCCACGACAGTCGCCCATGTATGCCCACGCACGTTTCCACGTGTCGCCCACGCATAGGCCATGCTTTCAAGGCCCATGCCCACGGCTTGCCCACGGTCATTGCCTTAGCTTGCCCATGCCCACTCTCGTTGCCCACGGTTGCCCACGGTGGTCGCCCACGTATGCCCACACCCGTTGCCACGGGTTGCCCATGCTTGCACGGCCCATGCCCACGCCTTGTCCGTGGCCGTTGCCATGGCCCATGCCCAACTCATGTTGACCACGGCTTGCCCACGCCCGTTTCCATGGGTTGCCCATGCACAAGCAATGCTTGCACGGCCCATGCCCACGGCTGTTGCCCTGGCTTGCTCATACCATAGCCCATGCCCATCTCCCATAGGCCACGATTGCCCACGGGGGTCCCCCACGTATGCCCACGCCCGTTGCCACGGGTTGCCCATGCACAGGCAATGCTTGCACGGCCTATGCACATGGCTTGCCCACGGCCGTTGCCATGGCTTGCCCATGCCATGGCCCATGCCCAACTCACGTTGCCCACAGTTTCCCATGGGGGTCGCCCACGGCTTGCCCACTCCCGTTGCCACGGGTTGCCCATGCAAAGGCAATACTTGCACGGCCCATGCCCGCAGCTGTTGCCTTTGCTTGTCCATGCCATGGCCCATTTCCAACTCCCGTTGGCCACGATTGCCCACGGGGGTCGCCCACGTATGCCCACGCCTATTGCCACGGGTTGCCCATGCACAGGCAATGCTTGCACGGCCCATGCCCACGGCTTGCCCACGGCGGTTGCCTTGGCTTGCCCATGCCATGGCCCATGCCCAACTCCCGTTACCTACGGTTACCCATGGGGGTCGCCCAAGCATGCCCACTCCCATTGCCACGGGTTGCCCATGCACAGTCAATGCTTGCACGGCCCATGCCCACAGCTTGCTAACGCCCATTGCCTTGGCTTGCCCATGCCATGGCCCATGCCCAACTCCTGTTGCCCACGGTCGCCCATGACGGTCGCCAACGTATGCCCACGCACGTTTCCACGAGTTGACCATGCACAGGCCATGCTTGCACGGCCCATGCCCACAGCTTACCCACGGTCGTTGCCTTGGCTTGCCCATGCCATGGCCTATGCCCAACTGCCGTTGCCCACGGTTCCCATGGCGGTCGCCCATGTATGCCCACGGTGGTAGGCTACGGGTTGCCAATGCACAGGCCATACTTGCACGGCCCATGCCCATGGCTTGCCCATGGCTGTTGCCTTGGATTGCCCATGTCATAGCCCATGCCTATCTGTTGCCCACGGGGTCGCCCACGTATGCCCACGCTCGTTGCCACGGGTTGCCCATGCACAGTCCATGCTTGCACGGCCCATGCCCACGCCTTGCCCATGGCCGTTGCCATGGCTTGCCCATTCCATGGCCCGTGCCCAACTCCCGTTGCCCACGGGGGTCGCCCACGACTTGCCCACGCCCGTTGCCACGGGTTGCCCATCCACAAGCAATGCTTGCACGGCCCATGCCCACGACTGCTGCCTTGGCTTGCCCATACCATGGTTTATTTCCAACTCCCATAGGCCACAGTTGCCCACGGGGGACCCCACGTATGCCCACGCCCGTTGCCACGGGTTGCCCATGCACAGGCAATGCTTGCACGGCACATGCCCACGGCTTGCCCACGGCCGTTGCCATGGCTTGCCCATGCCATGGCCCATGCCCAACTCACGTTGCCCACAGTTTCCCGCGGGGGTCGCCCACGGCTTGCCCACTCCGTTGCCACGGGTTGCCAATGCAAAGGCAATGCTTGCACGGCCCATGCCCGCAGCTGTTGTCTTGGCTTGCCCATGCCATGGCCCATTTCCAACTCCTGTTGGCCACAATTGCCCACGGGGGTCGCCCACGTATGCCCACGCCTGTTGCCACGAGTTGCCCATGCACAGGCAATGCTTGCACGGCCCATGCACATGGCTTGCCCACGGCGGTTGCCTTGGCTTGCCCATGCCATGGCCCATGCCCAACTCCCGTTACCCACGGTTGCCCACGGGGGTCGCCCACGCATGCCCACGCCCATTGCCATGGGTTGCTCATGCACAGTCAATGCTTGCACGGCCCATGTCCACGGCTTGCTAACGCCCATTGCCTTGGCTTGCCCATGCCATGGCCCATGCCCAACTCCTGTTACCCACGGTCGCCAACGTATGCCCACGCACATTTCCACGGGTTGACCATGCACAGGCCATGCTTGCACGGCCCATTCCCATGGCTTACCCACGGTCGTTGCCTTGGCTTGCCCATGTCATGGCCAAGGCCCAACTCCCGTTGCCCACGGCGGTCGCCCACGTATGCCCACGGGGGTCGGCCATGGGTTGCCCACGCACAGGCCATACTTGCACGGCCCATGCCCACGGCTTGCCCACGGCTGTTGCCTTGGCTTGCCCATGCCATAGCCCATGCCCATCTGTTGCCCATGGGGTCGCCCACGTATGCCCACGCCCGTTGCCACGAGTTGCCCATGCATAGTCCATGCTTGCACGGCCCATGCCCACGCCTTGCCCATGGCCGTTGCCATGTCTTGCCCATTCCATGGCCCATGCCCAACTCCCGTTGCCCACGGGGTAGCCCACAGCTTGCCCACGCCCGTTGCCACGGGTTGCCCATGCACAAGCAATGCTTGCACGGCCCATGCCCACGGCTTGCCCACGGCCGTTGCCTTGGCTTGCCCATGCCATGGCCCATGCCCAACTCCCGTTACACACGGTTGCCCACGGGAACGCCCATGCATGCCCACGCCCATTGTCACGGGTTGCCCATGCACAGTTAATGCTTGCACGGCCCATTCCCACGGCTTGCTCACGCCCATTGCCTTGGCTTGCCCATGCCATGTCCCATGCCCAACTCCTGTTGCCCACGGTTGCCCATGAAGGTCGCCAACGTACGCCCACGCACGTTTCCACGGGTTGACCATGCACAGGCCATGCATCCACGGCCCATGCCCACGGCTTACCCACGGTCGTTGTCTTAGCTTGCCCATGCCATGGCCCATGCCCAACTCCCGTTGCCCGCGGTTGCCCATGGTGGTCACCCACGTATGCCCACAGGGGTCGGCCACGGGTTGCCCATGCACAGGCCATACTTGCACGGCCTATGCCCACGGCTGTTGCCTTGGCTTGCCCATGCCATAGCCCATGCCCACCTGTTGCCCACGGCTTACCCACGGTCGTTGCCTTGGCTTACCCATGCCATGGCCCATGCCCAACTCCCGTTGCCCACGGTTGCCCATGGCGGTCGCCCACGTATGCCCACGGGGGTCGGCCACGGGTTGCCCATGCACAGGCCATACTTGCACGGCCCATGCCCACGGCTATTGCCTTGGCTTGCCCATGCCATAGCCCATGCCCATCTGTTGCCCACGGTTGCCCACGGGGTCGCCCACGTATGCCCACGCCTGTTGCCACGAGTTGCCCATGCACAGGCAATGCTTGCACGGCCCATGCCCATGGCTTGCCCACGGCCGTTGCCTTGGCTTGCTCATGCCATGGCCCATGCCCAATTCCCGTTACCCACGGTTGCCCACGTGGGTCGCCCACGCATGCCCACGCTCGTTGCCACGGGTTGCCCATGCATAGTCAATGCTTGCACGGCCCATGCCCACGGCTTGCTCACGCCCATTGCCTTGGCTTGCCCATGCCGTGGCCCATGCCCAACTCCTGTTGCCCACGGTCGCCCATGATGGTCGCCAATGTATGCCCACGCACGTTTCTATGGGTTGACCATGCACAGGCCATGCTTGCACGGCCCATGCCCACGGCTTACCCACGGTCATTGCCTTAGCTTGCCCATGCCATGGCCCATGCCCAACTCCCGTTGCCCACGGTTGCCCATGGCGATCGCCCACGTATGCCCACGGGGGTCGGCCACGGGTTATCCATGCACAGGCCATACTTGGACGGCCCATGCCCATGGCTTGCCCACGGCTGTTGCCTTGGCTTGCCCATGCCATTGCCCATGCCCATCTGTTGCCCACAGGGTTGCCCACGTATGCCTACGCCCGTTGCCACAGGTTGCCCATGCGCAATCCATGCTTGCACGGCCCATGCCCACGCCTTGCCCATTGCCATGGCTTGCACATTCCATGGCCCATGCCCAACTCCCGTTGCACACGGGGGTCGCCCACGGCTTTCCCACGCCCGTTGCCACGGGTTGCCCATGCACAAGTAATGCTTGCACGGCCCATGCCCACGGCTGTTGCCTTGGCTTGCCCATACCATGGCCCAATTCCAACTCCCGTAGGCCACGATTGCCCACGAGGGTCGCCCACGTATGCCCACGCCCATTGCCACGGGTTGCCCATGCACAGGCAATGCTTGCACGGCCCATGCCCATGGCTTGCCCACGGCTGTTGCCATGGGTTGCCCATGCCATGACCCATGCCCAACTCACGTTGCCCACAGTTTCCAACGGGGGTCGCCCACGGCTTGCCCACTCCCATTTCCATGGGTTGCCCATGCACAGGCAATGCTTGCACGGCCCATGCCCGCGGCTGTTGCCTTGGCTTACCCATGCCATGGCCCATTTTCAACTCCCGTTGGCCACGGTTGCCCACGAGGATCGCCCACGTATGCCCACGCTTGTTGCCACGGGTTGCCCATGCACAGGCAATGCTTGCACGGTCCATGCCCACGGCTTGCCCACGGCCGTTGCCTTGGCTTGCCCATGCCATGGCCCATGCCCAACTCCTGTTACCCACGGTTGCCCATGGGGTCTCCCACGCAGGCCCACGCCCGTTGCCACGGGTTGCCCATGCACAGTCAATACTTGCACGGCCCATGCCTACGGCTTGCTCATGCCCATTGCCTTCGCTTGCCCATGCCATGGCCCATGCCCAACTCCTGTTGCCCACGGTCGCCCATGATGGTTGCCAACGTATGCCCACGCACGTTTCCACGGGTTGACCATGCACAAGCCATGCTTGCACGGCCCATGCCCACGGCTTACCCACGGTCGTTGCCTTAGCTTGCCCATGCCATGGCCCATGCCCAACTCCCGTTGCCCACGGTTGCCCATGGCGGTCGCCCACGTATGCCCACGGGGGTCGGCCAAGGCTTGCCCATGCACAGGCTATACTTGCACGGCCCATGCCCACGACTTGCCCACGGCTATTGCCTTTGCTTGCCCATGCCATAGCCCATGCCCATCTGTTGCCTAAGGGGTCGCCCACGTATGCCCACTCCCGTTGCCACGGGTTGCCCATGCACAGTCCATTCTTGTACGGCCCATGCCCACGCCTTGCCCATGGCCATTGCCATGGCTTGCCCATTCCATGGCCCATGCCCAACTCCCGTTGCCCAAGGGGTCACCCACGGCTTGCCCACGCCCGTTGCCACGGGTTGCCCATGTACAAGCAATGCTTGCATGGCCCATGCCCACGGCTGTTGCCTTGGCTTGCCCATACCATGGCCCATTTCCAACTCTCGTAGGCCACGATTGCCCACGGGGGTCGCCCACGTCTGCGCACGCCCGTTGCCACGGGTTGCCCATGCACAGGCAATGCTTGCACGGCCCATGCCCACGGCTTGCCCACGGCCGTTGCTATGGCTTGCCCACGGCCGTTGCTATGGCTTGCCCATGCCCAACTCACGTTGCCCACGGTTTCCCACGGGGGTTGCCCACGGCTTGCCCACTCCCGTTTCCATGGGTTGCCCATGCACAGGCAATGCTTGCATGGCCCATACCCGCGGCTGTTGCCTTGGCTTGCCCATGCCACGGTTTGCCCACGAGGGTCGCACAAGTATGCCCACGCCTGTGGCCACGGGTTGCCCATGCACAGGCAATGCTTGCACGGCCGATGCCCACAGCTTGCCCACGGCCGTTGCCTTGGCTTGCCCATGACATAGCCCATGGCCAACTCCTGTTACCTACGGTTGCCCACGGGGTCACCCACGCCCGTTGCCACGGGTTGCCCATGCACAGTCAATGCTTGCACGGCCCATGCCCATGGCTTGCTCACGCCCATTGCCTTTGCTTGCCTATGCCATGGCCCATGTCCAACTCCTGTTTCCCACGGTCGCCAATGACGGTCGCCAACATTTGCCCACGCACGTTTCCACGGGTTGACCATGCACAGATATGCTTGCACGGCCCATGCCCATGGCTTACCCACGGTCGTTGCCCTGGCTTGCCCATGCCATGGCCCATGCCCAACTCCCGTTGTCCACGGTTGCCCATGGCAGTCACGAACGTATGCCCACGAGGGTCGGCCACGGGTTGCCCATGCACAGGCCATACTTGCACGGCCCATGCCCATGGCTGTTGCCTTGGCTTGCCCATGCCATAGCCCATGCCCATCTGTTGCCCACGGCTTACCCACGGTCGTTGCCTTGGCTTGCCCATGCCATGGCCCATGCCCAACTCCCGTTGCCCACGGTTGTCCATGGCGGTCGCCCACGTATGCCCACGGGGGTCGGCCACGGGTTGCCCATGCACAGGCCATACTTGCACGGCCCATGCCCACGGCTTGCCCACGGCTGTTGCCTTGACTTGCCCATGCCTTAGCCCATGCTCATCTGTTGCCCACGGTTGCCCACGGGGTCGCCCACGTATACCCACGCCCGTTGTCACGGGTTGCCCATGCACAGTCCATGCTTGCACGGCCCACGCCTTGCCCATGACCGTTGCCATGGCTTACCTATTCCATGGCCCATGCCCAACTCCCGTTGCCCACGGGGGTCGCCCACGGCTTGCCCACGCCCGTTGCCACGGGTTGCCCATGCACGGGCCATGCTTGCAAGACCCATGCCCATGGCTGTTGCCTTGGTTTACCAATGCCATGGACTATTTCCAACTACGTTGCCAACGAGGGTCACCCACGTATGCCAACACCCGTTGCCACGGGTTACCCATGCACAGGCAATGCTTGCACGACCCATGCCCACGGCTTGCCCACGGCCGTTGCCTTGGCTTGCCCATGCCCAACTCCCGTTGCCCATGGCTTTCCCACGCTCGTTGCCACGGGTTGCCCACGCCGAGGCTATGCTTGCACGGCCGTTGCCTTAGCTTGCCCATGCCATGGCCCATTTCCAACTCACGTTGCCCACGGATGCCCACGGGGGTCGCCCACGTATGCCCACGCCCATTGCAACGGATTGCCCATGCACAGGCAATGCTTGCACGACCCTTGCCCACGGTCGTTGCCTTGGCTTGCCAATGCCATGGCCCATTCCAAACTCCCGTTGCCCATGGTTGCCCATGAGGGTCGCCCACGTATGCCCACGCCCGTTGCCACGGGTTGCCCATGCACAGGCAATGCTTTCACGACCATGCCCACGGCTTGCTCACGGCCATTGCCTTGGCTTGCCCATGCCATGGCCAATGCCCAACTCCCGTTGCCCACGGTCGCCCACGATAGTCGCCCATGTATGCCCACGCACGTTGCCATGGGTTGTCCACGCATAGGCCTGCTTGCACGGCCCATGCCCACGGCTTGCCCACGGCCGTTGCCTTGGCTCGCCCATGCCATGGGCCATGCCCAACTCCCGTTGCCCACGGCAGTAGCCCACGTTTGCCCATACCCGTTGCCATGGGTTGCCCATGCACAGGCCATGCTTGCACGGGCCATGCCCACGTCTTGCCCACGCCTTGCCCATGGCCGTTGCCATGGCTTGCCCATGCCATGGCCCATGCCCAACTCCCGTTGCCCACGGGTTGCTCAAGGGTTGCCCATGCACGTTGCCATGGGTTGCCCATGCACAGGCCATGCTTGCATGACCCATGCCCATGCCTTGCCTACGGCCGTTGCCATGGCTTGCCCATGCCCAACTCCCGTTGCCCACGGGGGTCGCCCATAGCTTGCCCACGCCCGTTGTCACGGGTTGCCTATGCACAGGTCATGCTTGCACGGCCCATGCCCACGGCTGTTGCCTTGGCTTGACCATGCCATGGCCCATTTCCAACTCTGTTGCCCACGGTTGCCCATGGGGGTCACCCACGTATGCCCACGCCAGTTGCCACGGGTTGCCCATGCACAGGCAATGCTTGCACGGCCCATGCACACGGCTTGCCCACGGCCATTACCTTGGCTTGCCCATGCAATGGCCAATGCCCAACTCCCGTTGCCCACGGTTTCCCACGGGATCGCCCACGAATATCCACGCCTATTGCCACTAGTTGCCCATACACAGGCAATGCTTGCACGGCCCATGCCCACGGCTTGCTCACGGCCATTGCCTTGGCTTGCCCATGCCATGGACCATGCCCAACTCCCGTTGCCCATGGTCGCCCATGACGGTCGCCCACGTATGCCCACACACGTTGCCATGGGTTGCCCACACACAGGCCATGCTTGCACGGCCCATGCCTATGGCTTGCCCACCGCCGTTGCCCTAGCTTGCCCATGCCATGGCCCATGCCCAACTTCCGTTCCCCATAGTTGCCTACGGCGGTCGCCCAATTATGCCCACGGGGGTTGGCATTGGGTTGCCCATGCACAGGCAATGCTTGCACGGCCCATGCCCACTGCTTGCCCACGGCTGTTGCCTTGGCTTGCCCATGCCATGGCCCATGCCCAACTCCCATTGCCCACGGTTGCCCATGGGGTCGCCCACATATGCCCCAGCCCGTTGCCATGGGTTGCCCATGCACAGGCAATTCTTGCACAGCCCATGCCCATGGCTTGCCCACGGCCGTTGCCTTAGCTTGTCCATGCCATGGCCCATGCCCAACTCCCATTGCCCGTGGTTGCCCATAGCGGTCGCCCACGTATGCTGACGCCCATTGCCATGGGCTGCCCATGCACAAGCCATGCTTGCACGGCCCATGCCCACTGCTTACCCACGGCCGTTGCCTTGGCTTACCCATGCCATGACCCATGACCAACTCCCGTTGCCCATGGTTGCCCACGGGGTCGCCCACGTATACCCACGCCTATTGCCACGGGTTGCCCATGCATAGGCAATGCTTGTATAGCCAATGCCCACGGCTTGCCCACGACCATTGCCTTGGTTTGCCCATGCCATGGCCATTGCCCAACTCCCGTTGCCCACGGTTGCCCACGGGAGTTGCCCACGTATGCCCACACCCATTGCCACGAGTTGCCCACGCCTGTTGCCACGGGTTGCCCATGCACAGGCCGTGCTTGTACGGCCCATCCCCACGCCTTGCCCACGGCTGTTGCCTTGGCTTGCCCATGCTATGGCCCATGCCCAACTCCCGTTGCCCACGGTCGCCCACGTATGCCCACGCATGTTGCCATGGGTTACCCATGCATAGGCGATGCTTGCACGGCCCATGCCCACAGTTTGCCCACGGCCGTTGCCTTGGCTTGCCCATGCCATGGCCCATGCCCAACTCCCGTTACCCACGGTTGCCTACGGGGTCACCCACGTATGCCCACGCCCATTGCCACGGGTTGCCCATGCACAGGTAATGCTTGTACTGCCCATGCCCACGGCTGTTGCCTTGGCTTGCCCATGCCATGTCCCATGCCCAACTCCCGTTGCCCTCGGGTTGCCCATGTGCAGGCAACGCTTGCATGATCCATGCCCACGGCTTGCCCAGGGCCGTTGCCTAGGATTGCCCATGACATGGCCCATGACCACAATTGCCCACGGCCGTTGCCTTGGATTGCCCACGGGGGTTGCCATGCAAGGGCCAAGGCTTGCCCGTGCCAAGGCCACGCTTGCCCATTCCCGTTGGCTAGGATTGCCCATGGGGGTTGCCCACTCCCATTGCCTAGGATTGCCCATGGGGTTGCCCACGCCAGTTGCGCATGATTGTCCACGGGGGTTGCCCATGCACACGCTTGCCAATGCCATGGCCACGGCTTGCCCACACGCCCGTTGCCTAGGATTGCCCATGCCGTGGCCCATTCACGGGCGCTCGTGCCAAGGCCACGCTTGCCCATACCATGGCCCATGGCCACAGTTACCCACACCCGTTGCCTGGGATTGCCCACGGGTGGTGCCTGGGATTGCCCATGACTTTTTACTTGCGCGTTCTCCCGAGATACCATTCGATTTTTCCCTCAGAACGTGTTGGGTGGGTCGGTGCGGTCTCGTGACCTGGAATTTTTTTCAGGACTTGCATGTTTCCGATCCAAAAGCTACTGAACCTCGCAGTGGGAATGGGGTTTTATGTGGGGGGATCGGGAGGGGACGAATCAAAGCGACGAAGGGTTGAATCTCAGCGGATCATGGAAGCAAGTCCACTCTACCGCTTACAATACCCGGTCACGTATTTAAGTCATCAGTAAAGGATTCTACCTGGCGCTCGATTGGAATTATACTTTGAGATGGTCCACGCGGCTCGTCCGTCGCGGGGCTTGGCCAACGACACATGCCCTTGGGGGCCCGGGGGCCCCTACTACGGGTCGGGGAGCGGACGGTGGGCGCATGCATCGTGTCTAGCTCGGATTCTGACTTAGAGGCGTTTAGTCATAATCTAGCGTACGGTAGCTTCGCGCCACTCGCTTTTCATCCAAGCGCGATGACCAATTGTGTGAATCATTGGTTTCTCTCGTACTAGGTTGAATTACTATTGCGACACCATCATCAGTAGGGTAAAACTAACCTGTCTCACGACGGTCTAAACCTAGCTCATGTTCCCTATTGGTGGGTGAACAATCCAACACTTGGTGAATTATGCTTCACAATGATAGGAAGAGCCGACATCGAAGGAGCAAAAAGCAACGTCGCTATGAACGCTTGGCTGCCACAAGCCACTTATCCCTGTGGTAACTTTTTTGACACCTCTAGCTTCAAATTCTGAATGTCTAAAGGATCGTTAGGCCACTATTTCACGGTTTGTATTCATACTGGAAATCAGAATCAAATGAGCTTTTACCCTTCTGTTCCGCATGAGATTTCTATTCACCTTTAGCTCATCTTAGGACACCTGCGTTATCTTTTAACAGATGTGCCACCCCACCCAAACTCCCCACCTGACAATGTCTTCCGCCTGGATCGGCCCGCCGGGGCGAGCTTTGGGTCCAAAAAGAAGGGCGATGCCCCGCCTCCAATTCATGGAATAAGTAAAATAACATTAATAGTAGTGGTATTTCACTTTTGCCTTTTGGCTCCCACTTATCCTACACCTCTCAAGTCATTTCACAAAGTCAGACTAGAGTCAAGCTCAACAGGGTCTTCTTTCCCCGCTGATTTCGCCAAGCCCGTTCCCTTGGCTATGATTACGCTGGATAGTAGACAAGGGAATCTCGTTAATCCATTCATGCGTGTCACTAATTAGATGACGAGGCATTTGGCTACCTTAAGAGAGTCATAGTTACTCAAGGAAAGTGAAGAGAGAGATGCTCTGGAGATTTTAGTTTCTCACTCTAAAATCTTTTGCTTTTCTTTTGTGATTTGGTCTTCTAGCCGGCGGTATCTCGTCGGTGATGGATTGTATACTAAAAGTCTAGCTTTAGTATGAACAATGTCATAACAATATTTGAAATGAGAATCATTGATCAAATGATTGCGTCTTATAATTTATTTTATATGTATGATGCAATAGTCCACTTACTTTATACTGTAGATAATATGTTGTGCGACAACACGCAGAAGATCATATTATCGGTTTCCTTATAAAGTATAAACAGATGCTCACAACTGAGATAGACGGGGACTCTCTATCGGTATGGTTGTAGTGTGGTTTGGTATTAGCTTGTCTTGGCTATAGAATCACATTAGTGCACTTGTGTGTATTAAGCAGGACCGTCTGAGATCGTTCTTCTTATACTGACTATATAGTAGAACTTGATCTCTGTTATTATGGAAGTTCGTGCTCTTAATCCCTATACAATAACCTCGACACGTAGGGCAGTATGTATTTCTTTGATTCATCAATGGGTGAGATTTATATGTATTAAATCAACAAACTCGGTGAGTTGGGAAGTAGTGTTGTATCTATGGTGTGCTGTTGATTGTAGAAGGAATCCATGTCCGTCATAGGTTGATGATGTCCCCTTGAGGAGCTCATAAGGTTTATCATGTAAATCTTGCAAGAGGATTAATTTCCGGCATGATAATAAGGTTGAGTGGTACTACTCTCGGATGAGATATTAATTAATTTGAGTTGTCAGTAACTTAATTAATTAATGGACATTGTTTTTCTTAAACATGGGGAGACCATCGGGCTTATAATAAGAAGGAGCCCAGAACATAATTTTGGGATTGGACGGGTAGTACAGTAATAATATTTTAGTGGACTATATTATTATTATTGGATTTAATTAAAAGCTTTGGGCTAAGCTTGGTTAATTAAATTCAATTGAGGCCCAGTCCAATTTCTCCTCCTGGTCCCTGCTGTAGCCCAGTATATAAGTGAACTCAGCTTCCTGGAACCCTAAGGTTATTCCTGCGCCTCTTTTGGTGAGAGAAGGGAAAAGAAGCAGATTGAGAGATCCTGCAGACTGTTGCCCACACAACAGAAGGATCACACTTGGGACATACAGTAGAAGATTAGAGGTAGTTCTCTGCAGTTCATCCTCTACACCAACCCAGAAGTACGGTAAACGATTTATATTCGCTTCCGCTGATTTTGTTTACCTGTTATCCTAACGATCACGTTGAATCGCACGATCCAATTGCCAACAGTCGGGAGGTGGTGGTGGAGGCCACCGGAGTCACTTTCCGATCACCTTCTTCGTTAGATTTCTTAAGGGTTTTTGGTAGGTTTGTTGGATTGCATGTCCCTTGATCCTTCTCTTGATGGCGAAAAAGAATAGAGGGTCTTCATCCTTGAAGGAAGGGAAGACTAATGGTGCTAACGGTGTTACTTTTAAATCATCAAAGGAGGGCCATGCAATCAATGTGAAGAACCATGTTCTTCAAATGGAGGAGAATCTCAAGTCTAGTGAGGTCTCTAATGTTGTGGTTTCTAAAAAACCTTTGAAAACATCTTGTCAAATGGAAGGTGTAGAAGAGGAGGCTACCGTTGTTGATAAGAGTCTTCTTGATGCCTTACATGCAATCTCATCTTCGATGGAGGTTGTACGAGAGGCTTCAAAAAGAGGAGGAGAGATATGGCTGATTCAAAAGGTGGGGATGTGGCTAAACAAGGGTTGCAGCCTCCTTTGACGGGTGGGAAAGGTTTCAACAATGGTAAGCGTGGAAAACTAAAGCGGATGGTGTTCCTTCCAAGGTGCGTGAACCTCTTGATTATTCAAAGTTTGTTAATAAGAATCATGTTGAGAAGGAATGATTGCTCAAATTCATTCCACCAGCGGAGGATGGTTCGATTTATCTAGATTCTAAATATGACTCGAGTGTGTAGAACCATTCTTTAGTTGGGTATTTCTCGGGGAGGTTTCCTGGAATGAAGGCGTTGCATACTATTTATCGTACTTGGAGAGTAAGATACATGGTTCATATGCATAGCTCTGGATGGATTATTTTCAGGTTCTTTAGTGTAGATGATATATTGAAAGTATTGCATTTGGGCCCTTACTCTATTTGGGATCATTTTCTTCTCTTATATAAGCTTCCGAGAGCTTTTTAATTTGGGGAGAAAAAGTTGTCCCGCATTCCTCTTTGGGTCAGGTTTCTTTGCTTCTTTTGGAATTTTGGACCCGACATCATATTAGCTCAATTGCTTCTGCAATAGGTCACCCTATTTATGTTGATGCTAATTCAGGTGATACAGATAGGGTTTCCTTTGTTAGAGTTCGGGTTGATGTGGACATGTCGAAGGATCTTCCTAAAGAGGTGACTATTATATTTTCGGGAGGTGTGTTTAAACAATAGGTTGTTTATGAACAACTCCCTTTTTATTGTCGTGTATGCAATGAATATGGTCATCCAGATGGAGTTTGCAAGGCTCCTAGTAAGGAAGCAGTGTCTTAGACTGGTAGGAGAGACACGAAAAAAAGGGTTCAAAAAGATGGTGATGATAGTGTTGGTGGTGATCCGAATGGTATGGTTGCAGGGAGTGGGAACACTATTAATGTTAAGACTTTGGATGGATTTGTGATGACCAAGCCTAAAGTAAATTCAAAAGCCAAACCTAAACCGAGAGGTGAGGGTGTTGGTAAGGTAGTGGATGGTAGTAGTGAGTTACCAATCTCATCTCGCTTTAATGCTCTCTTGGAGGGTAGTGAACCTATTGATGATTTGGTTTCTCCTCAGGTATTATCTTCCTCTCCGAATGATTGCCCTAATGATGTTGTGATGCCGAAAAAGGTTAGTAGAAAGGGTAAATCACCTGCTAAATCGGATGGTTCTTTTGATTCGAAGGAGGAAGAAGTGGTTAGGCATGCACGTGGTAGATGTGGGAGATCTAGGTCGGCTACTCGACGTAATACTGGAGTAGTTATTCGTGAGCCTAGTGAGGGTGGCAGGCCTCCTGATCCTCATTTATCTCGAAGTTTTTAAGTTGGAATGTGCGAGGCTTGGTGGGTGCTCTAGCTCAGCAAGCAGTTCGCAGGTTAGTTCGGAGTCATGACTTATCTTTGATGGGTCTTATTGATACTAAGTTGGTATTAATAATGTTGTTGATACTATGAATATTATTGTTCGGGGATGGTGTTTTGCTCATAATATTGAAGTTGCTTCTAGCGGTCGTATTGTTGTGGCTTGGAACCCTTCTCTTATTCAATTTGTCCCTATTGTCATACATGATCAATGCATTTCTGGTACATTGTTATGTTTGACTACACATAGGGAGTTTATGGTGTCTGTTGTTTATGGTCGTAATACTGTGGCTCAGAGGAAGTTGCTTTGGGGTTCCCTCTTGGAGTTTGGTGCCTCGGTTGATTCTCCATGGTTGTTAATGGGAGATCTCAACTCTATCAGGCGATCAGATGAGAGGTCAGTGTCTTCTCAAACTACTTCTAATTGGTTCAGAGTTGATTTTGAGGATTGTTGTGTAAGTTTGGGTTTGGATGATGTCATTTCACGTGGTTGTTTCTTTACCAAGACAAATGGAACGAGATGGAGTCGCATTGATAGAGTGCTTATTAATGATCTTTGGGTGGGTGATAGAAGTATGGTGCAGGCGGATTTCTTGCCTATGGGTGCCACTTCTGATCATTGTGTAGTCATTATCTCCATTTCTCATTGTGAACCTCATAAGAGGACGCCATTTAGGTACTTAACTATGTGGAGTATTTGTGATGGTTTTTTTATGGTGTTCAGCAGTGTTGGAATCAGATTATTTGTGGCACTAAGCAATTTATTGTATGTAGAAAGTTGAAGTTACTTAAACCTCATCTTAGAGGATTAAGTAAAAGAAACTTTCATCATATTGCGGGGAGAGATGAGAGAGCTAGAGCTGATCTTGAGCAGCTTTAGTTTTTGAGTCATGACGATTCTGGTAACATGGATATTTGGGCTAAAGTGTTGGATGCGCGTAAAGTGGCTTCCTTTTTATCTCATGCAGAGAATTTGTTCTTCATGCAGTTAGCTCGTAATGAATATTTGTTATGCTAGGATAAGCCATCCAGGTTTTTTCATAAGTTAGTCAAAGTGAATGGTGGTCGCAACATTATCCCGTCTGTTAGAACTGCCTCGGGGCATACTTCTTCAAGAGAGGACATGGTTGAGGAGTTTGTTTCTTTCTATAAGGAACTTCTTGGGACTTCTCGGGATGCCAGCTTATTGATGAATCTGTGTGTGAATGGGGTGAGCAGTTGTCAGAGGATCAGAGGGTCGAGCTTGTTGCCCAGTTTTGGAGGAAGAAATCAAACAAGTCTTCTGGAGTATGAATATGCATAAGGCTCCAGGTCCTGATGGATTTTCTGTGAGCTTCTTTAAAGATGCTTGGAATATTGTTGGCCATGAGGTAGTATCTGCGGTTCAGGAATTCTTTCATTCTGGGAGGCTTCTTCGACAGTTGAATGCTACGTTCATTACTCTTATTCCAAAAGGAGTACATGACCCAAGTGTTAAGGATTTCATGCATATCTCATGTTGCAACGTGTTATATAAGGTTATCTCTAAGATTATTGCTGCCAGAATCTCTAAGGTTATGGATTTCTTGATCTCAGAGAATCATTTTGGCTTCATAAAAGGGAGGTATATGAGGGACTGCATCATGTTGGCACAAGAGGTATTGAGGAATTATGGTTGGAGTAGGGGTTATATTGCTCCCCGTATGACTGTCAAGGTTGACATTAAGAAAGCTTATGATACTATCAACTGAGATTTCTTAAGGGGCATTTTGTCGGGTCTTCGTTTTCCCCCATTGATGGTTGGGTGGATCATGGAGTGTGTGACCACTACTTCTTCTTCTATTCTTGTTAACGGGGTGCTGGAAGGTTACTTTGAAGGGAAGCGTGGTCTTTGTCAGGGCTATCCTCTTTCTTCCCTTCTTTTTGTGATGTGCATGGATTATTTCACTAGATCCTTTAAGAAGTTGGCCAATGCTAATAATTTAAATTTTAATTCCAGATTGTGTGCAAGAGTTAGCTTGTCTCACTTAGTGTTTTCGGATGACTTGATTTTATTTGCTTATGGTGATGTTCGAACTGCTCAACTAGTTTCTCAAGCTTTGCATACCTTCTCTTCAGCGTCAGGATTAGAAGTTAGCAATGAGAAATCTAGTTTGTTTATGACTAGCATTTCCGAAGATGTGGAGCATGGTATTCGGGCCATTTTGCCTTTTCAAGATGGTTCGCTGCCTGTTCGTTATTTGGGTATTCCTTTGCATAGTAAGAAGTTGAAGGAGGCTGATTTTCAGCCTTTGTTTGAGAAGATCTCTAGTCTCATTCGTGGCTGGTCTTCTCATCATTTTTCGTGTACTGGTAGATTGGAGTTGGTTCGTTCTGTTATCTATGGGATCTTAAATTTTTGGGCCTCGATGGTCAAGATTCCCATATGTGTTATTCAGCGTGTTGAGCGGATGATTCACTTATTTTTATGGGGCAGAAAACGTGGCTCTGTTAAATGGTCTGAAGTTCTCCTCTCTAAGGAGCAAGGAGGATTGGGACTTAGCAACATTGAGCTTATGAATGATGTAGCATTGTGTGGTGTTATTTGGGACATTCATATGGAGAAGAATTCATTGTGACTGAGATGGATTCATGAAGTTTACATTCATGGGGTGTCGGTTTGGGATGCTATCCCAATCAATGTTGCGTCTATTGTGTGGAAGGATTTGCTTAGGGCACGTGATCGTATACGAGCACGGTTTCCAGGTGATCTTATTGATGCTTTTATGAAGTGTACTGAATTGGACAACCTTGTTACTCGGAAACTTTATAATATGGTTGCTCCATCGGCTCTAAAGAGATTCTTCTTTGCGATGATATGGTCTTCGTGCGTCCCTAGGAAGCATGTGTTTGGTATGTGGATAGTATCCAAGAATCGCTTAGCTACTTTGGATCGTTGGCATGCTGAGGGAGATTGCACGGAGTGCTGTTTTTGTGTGGGATTTCATGAATCAAGAGATCATTTGTTCTTTCAGTGTTCTTTTTCAAGTACTGTTTGGAACCAAGTGCGCTCTTTTATTGGGTGGCCAAGACATATTTCAACCATCTTTGCAGGCATCAAGTGGATTTCTAAGGATCGTGGCATTCGCAAAGCAGATCGTAGACAGAGGGAACTTGCTCTTTTAGCTATGGTTTACTTTATTTGGAAAGCGAGGAATGATGCCATTTTTTATCATATTAGACCGACTGTTAGTAGTGTTATAAATAATATTTTAATGCATGTAGCTAGGTTTCAGTTTCTCCTAGCTAGATGATTGTGTTCGGACCCTCTCGATGTTTGTATCGTTGGGGCCTAGTTTTCGACCTTAGTCATTGAGGTTTGATTTTGTACATTGTATCTGGCTTTGGACATTTTATGAATATTAACATCTATATTCAGAGTCATAGTTACTCCCGCCATTTACCCGCGCTAAGTTGAATTTCTTCACTTTGACATTCAGAGCACTGGGCAGAAATCACATTGCGTGAGCATCCGCAGGGACCATCGCAATGCTTTATTTTAATTAGTAGTCAGATTCCCCTTGTCCGTACCAATTCTGAATCGACTGTTCGACGCCAGGGGAAGGCCCCGGAGGGAGCCGTTCCTAGTCCGTCCCCCGGTCAGCACGCGACGACCCGCTCTCGCTGCGCGAGCAACTCGAGTAGTTCGCCGACAGTTGACGGGCTCGGAACTGGAACCCCTGTGCCCAGCCCTCAGAGACAATCCTTTTCCCAAGGTTACGGATCCATTTTGTTAACTTCCCTTGCCTACATTGTTCCATCGACTAGAGGATGTTCACCTTGGAGACCTGATGCGGTTATGAGTATGACCAGGCGTGGACGGTACTTGGAGACAATCCTTTTCCCAAGGGCCACTGGGGGCGCACCGAACACCACGCAATGTGCAGTGCTCTTCCAGCTACTGGATCCTACCTCTGGCTGAGCGATTTCCAGGGTGGGCGGGCTGTTAAAAGGAAAAGATAACTCTTCCTGAGGCCCCCGCCGACATCTCCGGACTCCCTAACGTTGCCATCAACCGCCGCATCCTAGTTCGGGAATTTTAACCCGATTCCCTTTCAAAGCACGTGCTGAATGCTATCTGTCGGGATTTCCCTGACCCTTAGGATCGACTAACCCATGTGCAAGTGCCGTTCACATGGAACCTTTCCCCTCTTCGGCCTTCAAAGTTCTCGTTTAAATATTTGCTACTACCACCAAGATCCGCACCAACGGTCGCTCCGCCCAGGCTTGTGCCCAAGGTTTTGCAGCGACCGCCGCGCCCTCCTACTCATCGGGGCATGGCCCTTGCCCCGACGGCCTGGTATAGGTCGCGCACTTCTACACCATCCATTTTCGGGGCTAGTTAATTCGGCAGGTGAGTTGTTACACACTCCTTAGTGGATTTCAACTTCAATGACCACCGTCCTGCTTTCTTAATCGACCAACACCCTTTGTGGGATCTAGGTTAGCGCGTAGTTGGGCACCGTAACCAGGCTTCCGGTTCATCCCGCATCGCCAGTTCTACTTACTAAAAATGGCCCACTTGGAGCTCATGATTCTCCGGCGCGGCTCAATGGAGCAGCCGTGCCATCCTACCTATTTAAAGTTTGAGAATAGGTCGAGGGCGTTGCGCCCCCGATGCCCCTAATCATTGGCTTTACCCGATAGAACTCGCACTAGAGCTCCAGCTATCCTAAGGGAAATTTCAGATAGAACCAGCTACTAGATGGTTCGATTAGTCTTTCGCCCCTATACCCAAGTCAGACGAATGATTTACACGTCA
>JAHCLQ010000910.1:877500-915000 GCA_023678885.1 Pogostemon cablin | reverse complement strand
ACCGGGGCACGCCGAGGGACGCCCACGCTGGGTGCTGGGGTAAGTCGGGGGATGCCCATGCCGAATATCGGGGCAGGGCCGGGGGAAGGCCACGTCGGTTGCTGGGGGACGCCCACGTCGGGTGCCGGGGCACGGCGGGAATTCCCCACAAGAAGCCAGGGCACGTCGGGAAATCCCCACCGCAACTGTCGCCGGAAACTTGCCTGCAATCGCCGAAAAAGTACCCGGCCATAGACCCGAATAGGGCACGGCCGTTGCCTACCGTGGCCTTGGTGCTTGGCAATCGTTGCCCATGTGTGCCTTGCCAGCCCCTTGACAGCACACCCCCCCTATATATGTTTTAGGAGGCGAAACCCAGGTGAGAAAGAGGAGTCATTGCGCGTGCAAAAATATTTGGAACCCTAGTTCCAAAATCTCGCTCCTTTGCTTCTTGCGCAAGATACCTAACGGCTGTGGCACCTCTCGCATGCGGCCTTAGGTATTCGATGGCCATCAATGATCGAAAACACCTGACCCCTCTCTTCGTGGACGACACATCTCGCTGGCTTTGGCCGACTGATCTCACCGCTCCCCACGGCGATTAAAGGGCCTTCTCTGTTGTTCATGTGATCCTAAATTGTTTCTCATGGGGAAAAAATCTAGGAGTCGAACGCCCTCAAAAGCATTGCCGGATATGCGTGTGAGTGAGTAGACGTTCAAGTCGGTGAAGGATCGGGCTAAAGATATTGAACGGAAGAAATAATTGAAGGATGCAGTATTGGCAGATAACCCGCAATTGGTCGACGGCGTCGCCTTAGCGCGATCAATTACGGCGGATCGCACGAAGATGGAGGTGGATATCACTGTCGGATCCATGGCCATTGTCGTGGCCACCACGCCGGAGACTCGCGGCTCCGGTAGCCCCACGCATGGCCTTGTGGATACAACCATGGATGACTCTACCCCTGTGGTGCCCATAGAACGCAACCCAACCACCAAGCGCAAACCCTCGGTGGAAAGATGGCGCAGCACCACCCCAAGCACTCGTCATCGACTGGATGTGGAGACCCCCCTGCCTCTCCCTCTCGGCAGGCAGGCTGAGGGCCTAGGCAGGTTGGCAACATTGCTCGGCAGGGACAAGATTTAATGGAAGGGTCTCGGCAGGGCACCGAGACTACAGGCAGCACCGAGATTGCTCGGTAGGTGTAGGGCACTACCCGCCAATGCTGCCTAGTGCGCGCGTCCAGCTCCCCATCTCGGCAGAGTGCACCGAGCATGGGCGCCAATGCTGGGCGAGGCCTAGACGACACAGGTCAGCATGAGGGTGTGTCGATAGGCCCTCGGCAACACGGCGAGTAGTGTGACCAGCGCGCGCAGCATAGCATATCGGATGCCGATTCCACTCCCAAGGAACCGTTTGACTATGATAGGTTTGTCAACAAGAGTAACATTGATCCGAACAGGAAACTGGAATACATTTTACCATGCGATGGAGTGGCCTATCTTGACCAGAAGGATGATTCTGATGCTTGGAAATACACGTTGGTGGGGTATTTCTCGGGACAGTTCCCAGGTATGCAGGCCCTCCATGCCATCTACCGGGCATGGGGCATCAAGTATACCATCGTCATGCATCAGTCGGGGTGCATTACTGTTGGGCGTTTTCTCAACACACAATTAATCCCCAAGTATGAAGGATATCAATTGTAGTTTCGAAGATGACCAAGTTAAATATCGAATCCATGGGACGGATAAATATCAATTTAATTACGTTCTAGTAGATTATGACTATTTTGGAAATAAAATAGTTGGTTTATAAACTAAGTAACAATTAAAATAGCTAATGAATAACAAGAACAAGTAAATAATAGTTGTGATCAGATAATATGATAGGTAGTTCGTCAGGCCATCCAGTTTCCTTTGTTAATTCGTACTTTCGTGTGTCGATGTCCGACTCTGCCTTGTGGTTTATGGACGCATCGCTAGACTACGTGAATCTATTCTATAGACACAAATAGATAAGCTTTTGACACGTGTGAGTATCCTCAGAGCAAGACATATACTTTACCTCCCTTTCTAGGTACTATCATAATCAATTATTTCCCGTGCACTTAGTACTCTAACCCGATTTGATCTCCCTTTTTAGGTACTATAAAGTCATACTCTTTATCCTACTTGTTAACCTGAATTCAATTCAATTAACAAACATTCATATAAGACAGTTCTAATAAGACTTCGGAATCCCTTCACTTAGAATTATAACAATCAACCCTGCTCATTAGTGAACGCACTCAACCAATAACCATGTTATGCATTCAGACTCTACACAACGATTATTGATGCACAAAACAACTATGAGTATGGATTAAAAATGTGCAATCTTATATAAACTAAACTACAAGTAGTGTTGTACGGAGTATACACACGAAATACAAATTTAACTCATGAAACCTTCATAACCCTAGAACTACCGAAGTGGCTCTAGCCCATGATTGATCTAGGAACAATCATGGTTAGATGGACCGATCTTACTTGAATCTCCAGCCGGACCTCTATCTCAGCCCTCCGGATGGATCACCAATCTCTTCTCTTCACTCCTCTTATGATTCACGATCTTAAGCTCTTCGTGCTTGTACTTCTTCCTTGACTGCATGAGCCTCCTTTTATACTTGTAATCACGTCTCTAGGGCTTGGAATGGGCTTTTCAAGTGATCCCATGCATTTTGGCCTCGAAAATCCAGATAAGGTAAGTTCCCGCACGTAGGTTCGACCTCGTCAAACAGGTCGAACACTGGCCACAGGTCAAACCACAGGTCGAACCCTGCTTCTGGACACATTCTGCACTTGGTTCGACCTCTTGTACAGGTCGAACCACTCCCTCACAGGTCGAACCCCAGGTCGAACCATGCTACTGGATAATTTCCGCTCCTGGTTCGACCAACTGTCTGGTCAAACCCCTCTCGTCGTGGTCGAACCCATCTTCTCGCGAACTGGTTCGACCATGGTTCGACCTGATCAAACAGGTCAAACCCCTTGAGTCGTGGTCGAACCCTCCTTCTGCTGTTTTGCAATGCTGGTTCGACCTATAGGAGAGGTCGAACTCTCCTCCAACCAGGTCGAACCCTATTCTTTCCTTGGCGGTTCGCGTGGTCTCGACTTTGTCTCTTCGATTCTAGGCACTTCCACTCCGTTTTTGCTATGAAAACCACTCAAATAGCTCCACTAACACCTGATTCATGCTAATTCACAATATATATGGGTTTTCCACCTATTTCCACCTCAAAACTCTCCAAAACTAGCACAAAACATGATGCCAAACTTGTGAATTTACACACTCATCAAACCCCCAAACTTACATGTTGCTCGTCCCGAGGCAATCAAATCAAACCACAGGAGTCGTGTATAATTCACCAAGATAAAGTATAACACATATAACACATGCAACTTCATTAAATCAAACAAGTATTAATTGCTTCATATATATCACTCATGTAAAACCAATCTGATCACACACCATTCGGAGTACTAAGTAATCTAGCTCATAAGATAAGTATTTATTCTCTTTCACTCAAGTGCGTGAGGCACTATATAGGTTAATGTAAGCACTCATATCGATCCATATTCACGTGTAACCATAAGCTTGGCAAAGGTCTCAAAAATCAACTTATAATCAACTCTTCACTAGGATCACAAAGGACTTGTTTTTGGGTTGTAATGTTGGCTCTTTGGAAAAAGGTAGGAAAATTTGGACTTAGTGACTTAAGACACTAGTAGAGAGTTACCTTGGAGGTTCTCGAATTCTTCTTCTTGCTGCAATATCTCCTCCAACTTCTCCTCTTCTTTTCATGGATTTTCCTTCTTTTTCGTGCATCAACATCATCTCTTTAGACGATTCGGGTACCAGTTTTAGGCACTACCCTTCTTCTCTTTATCAATTAGCTGCTCTTAAGCTTAAAGCTTCATGTTATAATTAATTGAGGTACCAGTTTCAGGCACTACCTCTAAACAAGATTTAACCGTATTCTCTTCATCCCACCATATTCTATCTTCCTTTTTCTTCTTGCAACACTTACTCACCTCAACTCTCTCTACCAATGAATAGGTTCATCAAGGCTCAAGTAAAGGCTTATAAGGTTTATTTACTTCGGCTACTAAAGAAAAAGCTTTAATGGCTCAACAGGGCATCCAAAGGTTAATAAGATCATTAGGAAAGATAAATTTGGCTAAGTAGCTTAATCACAAAATAATGGCCTAAGATCATGTCCTAGCATTTTATCAATCATAAGTCTCACACAAGACTCCAAGCCAAGTTCTAGAATACGTTCATATGAATGATCCTCTCAAGAATAAAATAATCATGATCAAGCATGATTAAAAAGCTCAAATCCTCACATAGGTAATCCTAGTACTCCTCATAGCCCATAATTAAGACCAATTCCACAAGAACTCAATATACTTATCAACTAAACATGCTTTTCATCAATAGAAATTAACACATGAACATATGAATGCACAATATCAATAAGCTTATACTCAATCAATCATACAAGATATCACTTATACATTCCACTCACGCATGAATCACACCCCAACCTATAAAGATAAGAAGAAAAATAATGGAATCAAGATGAATCGGATGAAACCAAAGAAAACCTGAAAAACTACTCCTCCGGAGCATCATCATCCTCATCATCAAGCCTCCGCTCCACAATCCGGTGTAGATCATCAATGTGTCTATCCAAGTAATCAACTCGATCACCCAACCTACCAACTTTCTCATTTAAAATCGTATACCTCTCATTCAGCATAGCATAGTTGGCGTTGGCGAGTGCGAGCTGTCAGTTTATCTCCTGCTGGCTAGCAACAATCGTGACCAGCTGCTCATGAATAAGGCGGAGCTGCTCCAGTGTATCATTCGGGATAGCCCGCTGCTGACGCGGTGCTGGCTCATGCTGAGGTGCGTCGTGCTGCTCCTCTTCTGGAATCTCCATCTCTGGCTGCTCATCTACCCGATACTCGACTTCGGGCTACTGTGGCCACTGTAATGGCTGGTGCGGTGGCGGATGGTACTCTCCCTGTTCCACAATTTGCTGTAGCTCCTCCAACCTACCTTCGGCACACAACCTAGCCACGGCTCTCCAATCCCCATTGGTCTTCACAGTCATGACAGAGCAGTGTGTCCTAGGGAGTTAATCAACAAGTTCCTCGCCTCCCGAACAGTGGTCATGTTGTTCATGTCAAAGGGAAATATAAAGTCGAATGGCTTTGGTCCTCTCGTGAAGAACCAATCACCATCTCTAAAGTGTGCAAATCCTCCCTTTACACATGTGAGCATCACCAAGTCGGGCTCTCCTCTAATAGGTGTAATGTCGGTGAAGTCCATGTTGTAGTGCTCAGCTACAATCGTCAGCAACCCTCCAATGTTCACCTTCTGAAATCCAATGGTCCTGAATCGATGCAGCTGCGTGATGAAATATGCTCCCACATTGAACTTCACCCCATTCATCATACACCATAGGGCATAAAGCTCTTCTCTAGACACACAGCCACCCTCCAAACGAGCAAACAGTGTGTTTTCGAGCACTCGATCCATATATTTCAACACTGGATTCTTGATCGAGGTTGCACAAGCCTGCCTAATCTTATAGTCTCTGATCTCTTCGGTTATCTCCATCCAAAACCTATTAGCGTTGAAGTGTCCATTCTCCACTCGAGAAATCACTAGAGGCGTCTGAAAAATCTGATTAAAATCCTCAGCCATCCATCTCCTTCGAACTCCTCCTAACTGAAATGAGCACTGATATGGGTAGCCAAGTGGGTCTTTATCCATCTCAAATGAGCAAACTACCTCCGCTGTAACATGGAAGTAAGTCGGCTTCTTCAACTCCATAAATCTGTGGATCCTCACTCGATCGAACAACATCGTCATATCATCCCGAATGCTCATGAGTCTCATGGCCTCATCGTCTTGGTATCTTGTCCGAGCTATCTTGTCTGAGACTTCTTCCCACTTTTCTTTAATCTCATCCCAATTTTGCATTTGAATTTTAAAGTTTTCGGGAAAACGATCTTGTAACCTCAGCTTCCTGGTCACTGTGTCCACATTCGAAGGCCTGTCTTGCCTTTTCTTCGATCTTACTTCCTCTGCCTTACCTTTCCCTTTATTTGATCCTTGTCCTTTTCCTGAAAACAACTATTTCAACACAACCAACAAGACAAGAACACAAGTATTTGACTAGCATATCCTATGCTCTACTCAAGACTTCAAGCATCCATGCTTAATCAACTCCAACTATTATCTCAACACCACTTGCTCATTCATCATGCTCAAAACATCATCAATCACACTCTCTTTAATCTTCAAATCATAAACAACAAGCATGCATCAACCAATTCAAGCCATTCAACATAAACTTCAACAATTGAACTTCATGAACAACTCAAACTATCAACAATTCAAACCTAATTAACACGCTCATTCCTCTAGATGCATCATATTCTTGATCGATCCACATAAAAACTCAAGTTCTTTCCATAATCAAGCAATCTCAAACCAATAAACATGAATTCATATGAATCAACTAAAAAAACCAATTATCACCATGAATTTCAACCAAAATCAATATCAATCAACTTACCCACAACATATTTCTTGCAATAAACTTCAATCCTAAGGTAATTGAGTTGAAAGAACGTACCTTTAGTCTTGCCCATGGTTAACAATCGATAATTTGCACACAACACTAAAAAATGCGACTGAAGCCCTAATTCGCGATGAAAATCGCCCAAATCCGCCCCCAATTCAAGGATTAAGAGTATAATATTGTTTAATCGGTGCAAAATCAAATGTAATTGATGAATTTGTTCAAGGGTGTTAAGGTTTGGTGAAGGTTCGAGGCTTGGTGAACAAGAAAAATGGTCGAACCCTTCTGAAAACACAACTTAAAATGCGTACCTGATTGGGTTCGAGCTCGGGTTCGACCTGCAGAACAGGTCGAACCTCGAGTGATGAGGTCGAACCTACCTTCTGGACAACTTACCTTTTGGGTTCGACCTGGGTTCGACCTTCTGAACAGGTCGAACCACTCTTATGACAGGTCGAACCTACCTTCTGGACAGCTACTCCTCGTGGTTTGACCTGGGTTTGACCTTCTGAACAGGTCGAACCATATATGTCGTGGTCGAACCTAAAACCTGAAAAATAGAGTGATCTAAACGGACTGGTTTGACCTCAGGTTCGACCTTCCAAATAGGTCAAACCATAACGGCTCAGGTCGAACCACCCTACTATAAGATTTAAGTGACTAGGTTCGACCTTGGTTCGACCTGTTAGACAGGTCGAACCTAGAATGATCAGGTCGAACCACCTCTCTGGATGATTTTCTGCGTCGGTTCGACTTCCTCTACTTGGTTCGACCTCCTTGCACTGGTCGAACCTACCCTTGCTTTGGTCGAACCACCCTTCAAAGCTTCCAAACTGAGTATTCTTTAATCCCTACACACTTCAAACTTCAATACGGATCATTATGTACCAGCTAGAGCACATCTTCATCAAAAATTTGTTCCACAAAATATTATTCATGAGTAACTCCGTAAAAGAAAACACAACCAAAACTCACTAAACATTAGGCAAGTTGTAAAAAATCATCACATCAAAATCGATTAAAATTTAAAATATGGCGCAAAAACTAACTCCCCTAACAAACATCACAAAGAAAAGATTATATTATCGGTGCTTATCAAGGTAAGTACATCACACCCCCCAAACTTAGTAGAAACTATAGTTGAAACTAAATTTGCAAAGAGATATAATTGCCGATAAGTAAGCACTTCAAATATAAAAGTTTCTTACTCACACAAATGAAATAAAGCATTAAAACGGGAGAGAAAACCCCCAACAGGCGCTCATGTTTAACGTCGGAGAGTCACGATGGTACCAAATCAGATCAAGGTATCCACAAAGATGACACAAACATCAACCGGCTACCTATAATGCTTCAAGTGATGTCCATTTGTCGCAAAAATGTCTCCATCTTGTTCAATGAGCTCAAAACTCCCCCCACCTAAGGCTCGATGAATCATTAACGGTCCCATCCACTTAGAATTCAACTTGCCTACAAAAAGCTTTAAACGAGAGTTAAAGAGTAATACCTTGTCTCCTTGCTTGAACTCCTTATACGAGATCTTCGAATCATGCCACCTTTTAATTCTTTCCTTGTAGATCTCTAAATTCTTGTACGCTCGACTCTGAAACTCATCCAAAAGATTGATTTGAGTAATCCTCAACTCGTTCACATCCTTCAGAGTCAAGTTCAGGCTTTGCAAAGCCCAAAACGCTTTGTGTTGAATATCTACAGGTAAGTGGCACGGCTTCCCATAGACAATTTGATACGGTGACATATCTAACACCGTCTTGTACGCGGTCCAAAACCCCCACACGACATCATCGAGCTTCCGAGCCCAATCCTTTCTATTGGTTCCGACCACTTTCTCCAAAATCTGTTTGACTTGATGGTTAGAGACCTCCGCTTGCCCATTCGCTTGAGGATGATAGGGTGTAGTAACCCTATGCTTAACACCATACCCTTTGAGCACCTTCTCAAGAAATTTATTTACGAAATGAGTACCTCCATCACTAACAAGTGCTCTAGGGACTCCAAAATGGGCAAAAATATGCTTCTTCAAGAAAGATATAACAGTTTTTGAATTATTTAAGCGAGTAGGAATCGCTTCCACCCACTTAGAAACATAATCTACCGCAAGTAGAATGTAGAGAAATCCATTAGATGGGGGAAAAGACCCCATAAAATTGATACCCCACACATCAAAAATCTCGACTACTATGCTTGGCTGAAGAGGCATCTCATCTCTCCTACCGATGTTCCCCATGCGTTGACATCTATCACAAATTGCCACATAGGTCTCACAATCCTTGAACAACGTAGGCCAATAAAGAGCGGACTGAAGTACCTTGACTGCTGTCTTTTAAGCGCCAAAGTGCTCCCCGTTAGGTTGTGCATGGAAAAACTCGAGAACACTCTCCATCTCCATCTCGGGCACACACTTACGGATGATAGAATCCGTGCAAATCTTGTACACAAATGGATCATACCATATGAAAGTCTCAACATCTCTCTTAAATTTAGCAAGTTGATATTGTTTGAGATCCTTTGGAATTTCTCCCACAGCAATATAATTAACATAATCCGCATACCATGGATCAACTCCCTGCGCAGCCACCACACACGCTCGCTCAGCCCCTTCAACAAACACGGCCATGATCTTTTCATTCGGGAACATTTCCTCAATATACTCAAAAGAATTATCACAATGTTCCCTAGTCTCCAACCTCGAAAGTTGATCCGCCAACACATTATCAGAACCTTTCTTATCCCGGATCTCCATGTCAAACTCTTGAAGTAGAAGAATCCACCTTATGATCCTAGGCTTCGTCTCCTTCTTCTCCATCAAGTACCGAATCGCTGAATGATCCGTGTACACAATAGCCTTCATGCCAACCAAATACTGACGAAACTTATCGAATGCATACACAACAGGCAAAAACTCATTTTCAGTCACCGTGTAATTATTTTGTGCCGCATCGAAAGTCTTACTTGCGTAGTAAATGGCGCAGAACTTCTTATCCTTCAGCTGCCCAAGCACCACTTCGAGTGCTACATCACTTGCATCACACATTAGTACAAACGGTTAAGTCCAATCCGGTGTGATCAAAATAGGTGCAGTGATAAGCGCCTCCTTCAAAACTTGAAAAGCTGTTAAACATTCATCATCAAACACAAAAGGAACATCCTTTTCAAGTAAGTGAGATAAGGGCTTAGAGTATTTTGAGAAGTCTTTTATGAATCTTTTGTAAAAACCGGTGTGTCCAAGGAAGGACCACACTCCTCTTTCATTGGTCGGTGGTAGAAGCTTCTCAATTGCCACCACTTTAGCACGATCTACTTACAATCCTTTGGCAAAAACATGATGCCCAAGAACAATCCCATCCTTCACCATGAAGTGGCACTTCTCCCAATTCAAAACAAGATTAGTCACTTGGCATCTCTTCAAAACAGTAGCTAGGTTAGACAAACAAATATCAAATGAGGAACCAAAAATAGAGAAATCATCCATGAACACCTCCATGATCTTTTCTATCAACCCATCGAATATTGCCATCATGCATCTCTGAAAAGTAGCAGGCGCATTACATAACCCAAATGGCATTTTTCAAAAAGCAAAGGTCCCATAGGGGCAAGTAAAAGTGGTCTTTTCTTGATCCTCGAGGGCAATCATGATTTGGTTGTACCCCGAGTATCCATCCAAGAAATAATAAAATTCATACCCTGCAAGACGATCTAACGTTTGATCCATGAAAGGAAGAGGAAAATGATCCTTACACATGTTCTCATTCAACTTTCTATAATCAACACATGTACGCCATCCCGTAGGAATCCTTGTGGCTATCGCTTCTCCATCTTCAGCTTTTACTATAGTCATATCCCCCTTTTTAGAAACTACATGCAATGGACTCACATAGGGACTATCACTAATAGGATATATAATTCCAGCATCCAACCACGTAAGGATTTGCTTCCTGATCACCTCTTGAATCGCGGGATTAACCCTCCACTGATTCTGAACACTTGCCTTCGCCTCGTCCAACAATCTTATCCTATGCATGCAATACGAAGGACTAATTCCTTTCAAATCCTCAAGAGACCAACCAATCACAGATTTATACTTCCTAAGAACATTCAATATCTCCTCAAGTTGATCATCATCAAGAGAAGAAGATACAATTACCGGATATTTTCATTATCGCCCAGAAAGGCGTACTTCAAGTGTTCCGGCAAAAGTTTCAACTCCTCATTCCTCACTTCCATCGGAGAGCTCTCGTTATCCAACGGCAAGAACTTTCTTGTCCACTTGACTTCTTCCACCTTAGTTCTTTCCGATTCAAACCTGTCATCACCCAAAGCAAGTAAGTTTTCAAGAAATTCAATACATACCTCGTTGGAGAGTCCGTCGAGCTCCGTAGTGGGATAAGTAAGAGACTCCATCAAACATGTCTCAAGAGGATCCTTTGACAGGATCAGAGACATATCCTCTTTCACAATCTCCTCCACCACATCAATACTATAACACTGCGACTCCATGGGCATCTTCATTGCTTTGTCCAAGTTGAAAAGAACTTCTTCTTTGTCCATCCGCAATCTAAGCTCTCCTTTCTGAACATCAATCATAGCTCCAGCAGTAGCAAGGAAAGGTCTCCCCAAGATTAAAGGGATATTATCCTTGTCTTCTTCCATCTCTAGCACGAGGAAGTCAACAGGAAAGACTAGCTTCTCCACTTTGACGAGAACGTCTTCAATTATACCTTTTGAAAATGTCATCGACCTGTCCGCCAATTGGAGAACCATTGTTGTAGGGGTAAGCTCCCCCAAACCAAGCCTCTGAAAGATGGACAAAGGCATCAAATTGATGCTTGCCCCTAGATCGCACAAAGCTCGCCGTGCCGGCCCCTTTCCAATTTCACATAAAATAGTGAAGCTCCCCGGATCCTTCATCTTTTGCGGTAGCTTCCTTTGGATGATTGAGCTGCAATTCTCAGATAAATTCACCATTTCAATTCCGGTTAAGCTCCGCTTTTTCAACAATATGTCTTTATGAAATCGGGCATAGTACGACATCTCGATGATTGCCTCTGAGAAAGGAATGCTCAAGCTTATCTTGTTTATTATCTCTGAAAACTTCTTGAACTTCTCTTCCAATCCCTTCTTCACAAACCTGTAAGGAAACGGCGGAGGTATCTTTGTTTTGGGAATCTCCCATTCATCACGATCAACCTTCTCCGCTTTCTCCTTTTCGGCTCTCAATCGCTTGGCTCTCTCCCATTTTTTCTCACCTATGATCTCTGTACTTTGCTCATTTCGAACCACTGGAGTAGCATCAACATCATCGAGAGTGTTCAGAGTAGCAACAGGCAATTTCTGGTAGGGTTCGACCAGGGTTCGACCTGTGGAACAGGTCGAACCATGTACGTACTGGTCGAACCTTGCTTCTGGAAAATGGCTCTCTTTTTGAATTTGAGGTTCAACCTGGGTTTCACCTATTGAGTAGGTCGAACCACGGGCACCTAGGTCGAACCGACCTACTGTACTCCTTCCACCTTCCGGTTCGACCAAGGTTCGACCTATTGGATAGGTCGAACCCCATCTGTCGTGGTCGAATTGTTGCTATGACAAAACAGAGTGCTCCAAGTGATGCGGTTCAACCTGGGTTCTACCTGTTGCATAGGTCGAACCATGATTGATTTGGTCAAACTGGTGTTCTGGAAAAACAGAATGCTCCGAGTTGTCGGGTTCAACCAAGGTTCGACCTGTAGGCCAGGTCGAACCATCTGCAGTATGGTCGAACCGATGCTGAAAGCTCTCCTGATCGTGTCCCGTGTGTTGGTTCGACCTCCCCTGTATGGTTCGACCTTCAATGTTGGTTGAACCATGGTCAAACCTAGCCCTAGACATGTCCAAATTTGATTCCGGCCTGATAGGTCCCTCGTATTGCGTTCCCAACCTCAATGTGATGGCATTGCAGGACCTTGGATTCTCAATACTTTGAGATGGGAACTTCCCTTTCTCAATAGTTTGAGTAAGCTTGTTAACACTACCTGCCATCTCCCCCATCAACAATGTAAGGTTCTTCACCTACTTAGATAATACTTCATGGTTTGCATCGATTTTCTTTTCAAGTTTGGCCTCAAGTCGGTTCACTCTTTCATCATTCTTGGCCATATACCTGTTCATAGTATCCTCAAAACCTGGTTTCCCTTCTTCCATTTTAGCACCCGGATCAACACCCATCGGAGGTTGGATCGCATTATTCGGATTGCTCCATGAGAACTCCGGCCTCCTAGGTTGTTGATAACCACCCGGGGGACCACGATTATTAAAGTTTCCTCGATAGTTCCCTTGGTAGTTCCGGTTTCCTTGGTCTGGATACCTAGTCCCTTGAATACTCTGACCCATGGCATAGTGGGCCTCTTCCAACTCCTCTTGGATTGGTCCCTCATTCTTTAACTCCTGCTGCATGATTGGTATGCACTAAGATAATTCACTGATTTGCTTCTATTGGGATTCAAGTAACATGTTGATGTTGGACAAGCTAGAGGCGATCTCATCCTCTCTACTTGTTTTCACCATTGCTTGTTCAACCTGAGCTACCTTCCCGAGGACATAAGTGTTGGCAATTGGATCGTGCGGTTCAACGTGATTCATTAGTAAAACAGGCAAACAATAACAGCGGAAGCAATAAAATCGTTTACCGTACTTCTGGTTGGTGTAGAGGATGAACTGCAGAGAACTACCTCTGATCTTCTACTGTATGTCCCAAGTGTGATCCTGCTGTTGTGTGGGCAACAGTCTGCAGGACCTCTCAATCTGCTTCTTTTCCCTTCTCTCACCAAAAGAGGCGCAGGAATTACCTGAGGGTTCCAGGAAGCTGAGTTCACTTATATATTGGGCTACAGCAGGGACCAGGAGGAGAAATTGGGCTGGGCCTCAATTGAATTTAATTAACCAAGCTTAGCCCAAAGCTTTTAATTAAATCCAATAATAATAATATAGTCCACTAAAATGTTATTACTGCACTACCCGTCCAATCCCAAAATTATGTTCTGGGCTCCTTCTTATTATAAGCCCGATGGTCTCTCCATGTTTAAGAAAAACAATGTCCATTAATTAATTAAGTTACTGACAACTCAAATTAATTAATATCTCATCCGAGAGTAGTACCACTCAACCTTATTATCATGCCGGAAATTAATCCACTTGCAAGATTTACATGATAAACCTTATGAGCTCCTCAAGGGGACATCATCAACCTATGACGGACATGGATTCCTTCTACAATCAACGGCACACCATAGATACAGCACTACTTCCCAACTCACCGAGTTTGTTGATTTAATACTTATAAATCTCACCCATTGATGAATCAAAGAAATACATACTGCCCTACGTGTCGAGGTTATTGTATAGGGATTAAGAGCATGAACTTCCATAATAACAGAGATCAAGTATAAGAAGAACGATCTCAAGCGGTCCTGCTCAATACACACAAGTGCACTAATGTGATCCTATAGCCAAGAAAAGCTAATACCAAACCACACTACAACCATACCGATAGAGAGTCCCCGTCTATCTCAGTTGTGAGCATCTGTTTATACTTTATAAGAAAACTGATAATATAATCTTCCGCGTGTTGTCGCACAACATATCATCTACAGTATATAGTAAATGGACTATTGCATCATGCATATAAAATAAATTATAAGACGCAATCATTTGATCAATGATTCTCATTTCAAATATTGTTATGACATTGTTCATACTAAAGCTAGACTTTTAGTATACAATCCAACAATCTCCCACTTATACTAAAAGACTATGCTGTCATGTCTTCTGCCATACATCTGATTCCTACTCCCACTTACGCGACCATTAAAAGCTCTCGCCTTAAGGTCCTTGTAAATGGTTTACTAGGTCATCATCTGATGCAATCTAGGCGACAACAACCTACCCCTCATCATACGATTTCTCGTAACAGGTGGTACTCGCGCTCCATGTGTTTAATTGCCTTATGGACTTGTGATTTCTTCAAGTTTGCAACTGCACCAATATCATCAATGTAAATTGTGATTACCTTGGGCAAACTTAGAAACACTTCAAAGTCCATCATGAAGTCTCTAGAGTCATATAGATACTTTGGCTGCCTCATATGCTCCAATTTATCATCATTCCATGATGGAGTCCGGAGTCTGAAATATATTTCTATATAACACTCCTCGACATTATGACTCTACTTCCTAAAATTAAACACATAACCTTTGAGGAGAATTTACTGCCGTCCAATCTGACTAAAAAATCTGAATCTACGTAATCCACAAGAAGCAGTGAATCTATCCTGTAAGTCCACATATAATTTCCAGTCCTTCTCAGGCACTTTATAAATGTCTTACCACAGTTCATCATTCTTGTTCCGGGTTACGTTGATACCCACTGTTCATGCATTCCGCAAAACAGATATCCAACATCGTTCATAGCATTCCTTAGATTAAGCTTCCTTATTCACCGAAGCATAAGGAACCGCTTTCATCCTCTTTATCTTCTTCTTGTGTCTCAAAGACATATTCACTTAGATAAATTTACATGCTAAACGAGTATGGACTGTATCATTTTATGAAACTTGAGATAAGCATAATATCCTTTCTTGTGATCCGTATTACCGTGATCAAAAGGATATATTTTGTCTTTCTTAAGTCCTTCATCTCTACCGCTTTATTAACCATACCCATACGCCCGATAATACTCTTTCATTGTCTCCAATGAGTAAGATACTATCTACGTATAGTACAAGAAACACCACCACGTTTCCGTCACTCTTTACAACACACAAGACACATCCGCTCATTGATTTAAATCCATGCCACTGGATTACCTAATCAAAACAGATGCTTCACGATCTTAAAGCTTCCTTTAGTCCATCGCTGGACAATTCTAAGCTTACTATCAAAATGCTATTAGTATTTTGCAATGAATCACTCTGGTTGCTTCACATAGATGTTTTCCTCAAGACTTCCAATCAGGAAAGCTGTCTTTGACATCTATTTGTTGTTCCTCATAGTTCAATATGAGCAGCAGTACATAAAATAATCCGGATCAACTTAAGCATAGCTACCAGCGAATATGTTTCCTCATAATCGAACCATTTCTTTTTTAGTACACTTTTTCGCAACAAGATTTGCTTTCAAGGTTTTCACCTTTCCATATGATCCTCTTTTATTTCCTTTGACCACTTGCAATGGCTTTTACACCATTTAGTGATCCTTCAAGTTCCCAGACTTAATTTAGAATCCGTAGATTCTATTTCAACTTACATTGCAACTTACTAAGATTCCGCATTTTAATCTTGTAGTGCTACGTCGTATCCGTGGGACAATACCATGTTCACTAGGGATCAAGTCTCACGACTCTCGTAAACATATATTTTACGGGTAGTTGAACAACCCTCCCACTACGACAAGGCATTACATGTAATTGTGTATCAGACGTGACACGCGTTGCAGTTTACCTTGTGGTATATCCTCTTGTACACTTGGTACTAATACTTTGTGTTTTCCTCTTACTACTTTTAGAACAACTTATACACGGGTTTATGATTTATTACATAGTCCTTTTCCAAAAAACTAACAATCACCCTTCATTTTTCTAGGATATCCCATTTACAGACAAATGTTTCACGAATTACTGTATCTAGGGCATATCCATAAAATGAATTTAATTATTTCAAATAATTCATCATCTATCTAATCATAACTATAAGAGCCTTATTCCTTCTATCCACCACACCATTCTGTTGGGGCATGCCCGGTGTAGTCCACTTGAGATTTAATCTCAACTTCTGATTAATAGCTCCTAACTATCCCAAGAGGTATTCGCCATCACGATAAAATCATAATGACTTAATATATTTTCCATGATGCTTCACTGTACCAGTCTTGCAATTCTTGAATTAATCAAAGAACTTAGACATGCAGTGCATCAAATAAATATATTGGTATCTAGAATAATCTTTGAATATTCATAACCACCTCTCGCCTAGATAATATTATGTTCGCTTGAATCAGAATGAACTAATTCCAACATATATATCTTTGGCTCTACACCCCACAGCCTTGAAAAGGCTGTTAATCATTTTTACTTCCAAACAAGACTCACAAGTTCGATAGTTTCCACTTCAGATAAACCTTACGGTCTATCGGCTATCAACTTTTGAATCCTACTCAAGTAAAATGAACTAATCTTAGACGCCAAATGTATGTTTAGTTCATTTCCGAAGGTTCCTTTCTCTTACTTATATTAGAAGATGCATTATTAATTACTATTTGTTGCATCTGTGGGATGAACATTATTTAAGAGTATCCAAATTATCCACCAACGTACTATAACAGATTATAGCCCCATTCCTCATCACTATGACCATGTCATTTAAATGAAATGAAGTATCCATCCATTAATCCATAGAAACCGAAATCAAATTCTTTCTATGAAACGTACGTAAAGACAATTTCTCATAATCAATTGTTTATTCTTATCATGAGATAAATAAACAACTCCCACTGCAATAGCCACTACCTTTGTAGTTTTACCCATGTTATTAACAATCTTATCCTTACTCAGTGATAAACATTTAGTGATTCCAGTATCTACATACTTCGTGTCAGTAGATGCCATCACTAATCATGTTTAAACCTTTAGTAAATAAGATATTAAACTTGTTCACATCATGATGAAAAATGGCTTTCTTTTTCCACATGTTTTGTTAGAAGTTTCCCACCATATACAACCTCTTGTATTTCAGGTAGTACTTACTCAAAACATCTAGGCAATTTTGGAAAATAATTTGACTTAGGTTTCCCCTTCAATTTGTATTCCATATATTTCCAATTCATTCATCAAATACTATCATGACCTACCGCATTTTAAAATATTCGAGTATCCGAAGAGTTACATGAGACCATCATATTTCTATGAACCTCTCATCTCTTCACTAGAAACTTTAATAGGCATCATGAGATGTCCTTTTGTGAGAACACACATGTATTTTCTTAAGCAGTAAAATTCAAAACCAAGATTCTTTTCTAATCAATTAATTTGGACAAGTAAATATAATGTCTTTTAGTTAACAATTAGTGAAATAAAACCATTCGAAATTCAGAGAATCACAAATAAATATTCCGATCAAATCTTCGAATTTTATCCTTTTATATTGATTCCCTCAAAACAATATAAAATAAAATTCACCGACATCTCAAGCACCGTGAGTCTGTAAGCCACGTTAGTGTGGACGTTTACAAACCCGAACATTTACAAGAGAAGGTTTTATCCATTAATTTCATTTGTCAACCTAACTTTATGACAAAATAATTAATAGTCGGTTCCTCTTTAGCCATGCAAACAATAGCAGTGACTCCGTTGGGGAGGATACTAATTATTCACATCTAAGTGTACACCATTATTTGATCCCAAGTCCGCTGCCCAAGCTTATGTGCCTTACTGTTAGAGAAGTACACACGCGCTCAGATAACTTTCTACAACCATCAATTATATAAGTTTGTACTAGTGAACCGCATATAAGCTCATCCGTTAGGGAGGAAGGCACTATAGCCAACGCGCAAGCCCATATGCAACACATTACAAACAATAATTATTTAAAGAAATTTGTACCAGTGATCCGTGAATAAACTCATCCGTTAGGGAGGAAGGCTCTATTGCCAACGCGCAAGTTTACTCACATCACATACAAACCAATAATGGAGGCCGCGGGAATTAATTACCAATCCCCTCTCCCACTTAGTTATTTAAACACCGAGGGTTTTTAACATGCATATAATATTCCAGAATAAAATATACAACTTAGACATGCTTCTATTAACAGAAATTTAAATAAATAAATTACATAGAACATGTCTTACACATATACAACAATAATTGAAAATTAAATCAATTAATAAGTTATATAACATTAATTAATTGCATAAATAGTGGATTAATTAATTTGGGCTCTAGAGCAACAAAGAAGCACAAAATGAGCAGCAGATTAAATAATTAATCAAGCCCATTTTCCATGACCCATATACTCAGCCCAAAATTAAATTAAATCCACCAAGCCCACTAGCACAAAATTAGTCCATTTATAAAATTAATTTATCATGCTTGGCCCATTACTCACAATTAATTAAAACCAGCAATAAAATAATAGCCCAGCAGCCCATTTCCATTTAATTAAAATTTAGGCCCAAAAGCCCAAAAACAAATTAAATAAATGAGTAGCGTTATATATATATTACTGAATTGGGCCCTATAATTAAACCATCAGCCTATAAACTAGAGAATCAAGCCCAAATACTCCTTAATTAAAATAGAGCCCAGCAGCCCAATATCCTTTTGAATAAAAATTTGGGCCCAAATCCCAGCCCATTATCCAAGCCCAACAAGGCAGTCCATATCCAAGGCTGCTGCCCTAGACTTCGAGCCGCTGAAGCTCCTCATCCTCTCAGGCGATTACCGGCGCAACCTGGCGCCGCTGCCACCGCCGGTGCCGCCAACAGTCCACCAGAATCTCACCGTGAGCCCGCCGCCAAGCAGCATCCAGCCACGACCGAAGCCACCATAGGTCAGTACACACCGGCGCTTCAACAGCCGCCACTGCTGCCGGCGGCCGCGCCAGTAGCTATCCTGCTCGACCGACAACTCCCGCAAGCACACCGGAATTCTGCCGCCGTATCGAGCCCGGAAACTACAGCCGACCCCATCATGCCCGGAAGACTCCCGACGTCCAAACTGGATTCAGGCCGCCAGCCACGACGGCGCCCCAATCTTCCTCTCTGGGCGTCCGATGCGCGTCGCCGATCTGCTCCGATCCGATCTGGATCAGACTCCAGTCAGCAGTTTCTTCTATCGGGATACCCCGATTCACTTCGACAGCGCCGCCGCCTATCGATTTGGATCCCCTACGGATTGCACCGCCCAAGGTCGCCATCGCCCAGCACGACACCGATCGGGATTCGCCTGCATCAGCCGCGCACAGAACAGCCTGAAGCCTCACTCGAAACCCGCCATGGACTTGCCGGAGCTTGCATCAGACGCGCCTAGATCGTCCAGTCAACAATGTCCCCGGAGTACCCGCCTGCCTGCACGTCATCCAGCCCGAGTCTCATCGCTGACATGCCCTGGCCTTCAAGGATCTCGCCGGAACCGACTGCTGATTCGACAGCCTCGCCGTCGTTTGGACTTTGTTTGTTCGATCAACAACAATAATACACAGCAGATAGGGATACAAGGATAAAAGGATACTAAACCCGTACTCTAGTCATATGATAATAACTAGATTAAACATGTAATCACTAAAGCCCTATCATACATGCTTCAATTCGATAATAATCACATGTAAGGCTCAATCCCCACCTAACATCTCACGTTTCACCACGAAACCAACGCTCTGATACCAATTTTTGGCAATTGGATCGTTCGGTTCAACGTGATTCGTTAGTAAAACAGGCAAACAATAACAGCAAAAGCAATAAAATCGTTTACCGTACTTCTGGGTTGGTATAGAGGATGAACTGCAGAGAACTACCTCTGATCTTCTACTGTATGTCCCAAGTGTGATCCTACTGTTGTGTGGGCAACTGTCTACAGGACCTCTCAATCTGCTTCTTTTCCCTTCTCTCACCAAAAGAGGCGCAGGAATTATCTGAGGGTTCCAGGAAGCTGAGTTCACTTATATATTGGGCTACAGCAGGGACCAGGAGGAGAAATTGGGCTGGGCCTCAATTGAATTTAATTAACCAAGCTTAGCCCAAAGCTTTTAATTAAATCCAATAATAATAATATAGTCCACTAAAATATTATTACTGCACTACCCGTCCAATCCCAAAATTATGTTCTGGGCTCCTTCTTATTATAAGCCCGATGGTCTCCCCATGTTTAAGAAAAACAATGTCCATTAATTAATTAAGTTACTGACAACTCAAATTAATTAATATCTCATCCGAGAGTAGTACCACTCAACCTTATTATCATGCCGGAAATTAATCCACTTGCAAGATTTACATGATAAACCTTATGAGCTCCTCAAGGGGACATCATCAACCTATGACGGACATGGATTCCTTCTACAATCAACAGCACACCATAGATACAGCACTACTTCCCAACTCACCAAGTTTGTTGATTTAATACTTATAAATCTCACCCATTGATGAATCAAAGAAATACATACTGCCCTACGTGTCGAGGTTATTGTATATGGATTAAGTGCACGAACTTCCATAATAACAGAGATCAAGTTCTACTATATAGTCAGTATAAGAAGAACGATCTCAAGCGGTCCTGGTCAATACACACAAGTGCACTAATGTGATTCTATAGCCAAGACAAGCTAATACCAAACCACACTACAACCATACCGATAGAGAGTCCCTGTCTATCTCAGTTGTGAGCATCTGTTTATACTTTATAAGAAAACCGATAATATGATCTTTCGCGTGTTGTCGCACAACATATCATCTACAGTATAAAGTAAATGGACTATTGCATCATGCATATAAAATAAATTATAAGACGCAATCATTTGATCAATGATTCTCATTTCAAATATTGTTATGACATTGTTCATACTAAAGCTAGACTTTTAGTATACAATCCAACAATAAGTTCCTCTAACTCTATCAGTTGGCCAATCCCTCGAATTCATCGAAATATCTTCAAACAACTTCTCGGCCTCTACGGATGACTTTATAAGCAATGCTCTATTAGAAGAAGCATCCAATAACACTCGTGAATCACAGTCCAATCCGTTGTAGAATATACTGATATATTGTGCTTTAGATAGCCCATGTTGAGGACACTTCCTAAGCATGTCCTTGAATCTATCCCATGCTTCATGAAATTTCTCACCTCCACTGATAGCAAATTGGTTAATGTCTTGTTTCATTTTAAACACCTTTGAAGGTGGCATGTACCTCTCCAAGAACCTTAACTTCAGTTGCTCCCAAGTGGTGCACTCAGCTGCGTTGATAGTGTCGTACCAATCTCTCGCCTTTTCAGTAAGCGAGAATTTGAATAAGAGGATCTTCCTAGCATCTTCATGTTCTCCTGCATCTTTTTGAGTACTTGCATAGCCCAAGAACTTGTTCAGATGCTGCTGCGGATCCTCGAAAGACCCTCCTGAAAAGGAGTTCCTTTCTATCATGCTAATAAGAGCGGGATGAAGATCAAAAGCTGTATTAGTTCCCCTCGCTCCTAGAAGCCCAAAATTTCCAGCCCCATTGTTTCTTAAAACCTCTCGGATTGCTAGATTATCCGGATTCGCTGCCATGTTGACTGTCTCTACTCCCAAATTAACTTCAGTTGTAGCTTCAATCATCTGCGAAATCTGCTCGTCGACTTCAACTCTAAAATTCAGAGCTTCACTTGGATCAATAGTCTTTGCCGTGCTCTTCTTCTTCTTCTTCTTTCTTGACGATGCTCCGATCTCAGGATTATAGGGTTCAAGTTCACCTTTCTTTGATCTCGTGAGCATTGATGAGTGTGTAAATTCACAAGTTTGGCGCTATGTTTTGTGCTAGTTTTGGAGAGTTTTGATGTGGAAATAGGTGGAAAACCTATATATATTGTGAAATAGCATGAATCAGATGTTAGTGGAGCTATTTGAGTGTTTTCTTAGTAAAAACAGAGTGAAAGAGCCAAGAATCGAAGAGACGGAGTCGAAGCCACGCGAACCGCCCAAGAAGTAGGTGGGTTCAACCTGGCTGGAGGAGGGTTCGACCTCTCCAGCAGGTCGAACCAACGTTGCTGGACAATACAGAGAAGGGTTCGACCATGACTCAGTTGGTTCGACCTGGCCATCAGGTCGAACCATGGTCGAACCAGTTTGCAAGAAGGAGGATTCGACCACGATGTTGGGGTTCGACTTGCCCGTTGGTCGAATCGGGAGCAAGAGTTGTCCAGTGCTGAGGTTCGACCTGGGGTTCGACCAAAACCTAAGTGGTTCGACCTGTCCAGAAGGTCGAACCTGTGCAGAATTCTTCCAGTGTTGGGGTTCGACCTGGGGTTCGACCTGTGGCTCGGGGTTCGACCTGCTTAACGTGGTCGAACCTGTGTGCGAGAACTTACCTTATCCGGATTTTCGAGGCCGAAACGCGTGAGATCACTTAGAAAGCCCATTCCAAGCCCTAGAGACGTGATTACAAGTATAAAAGGAGGCTCATACAGAGAATAAAGAGAGCTTTTGATCGTCAATCGTAGGAGAGACAAGAGTAGAGGTGGTGATCCATTCGGAGGGCTGTGACAGAGGTTCACTGAAGGTTCAAGTAAGAATGATTAATCTAACCATGATTGTTCCTAGATCAATCATGGGCTAGAACCACCTTGGTAGTTCTAGGGTTATGAAAGTTTCATGATGTAATTCGTGTTTCGTGTGTAAAACTCCGTACAACACTACCTGTGGTTTGTTTTATATAAGATTGCATATTTAATCCATACTCATAGTCGTTTTGTGCATCAATGATCATTGTGTAGAGTCTGAATACATAACATGGTTATTGATTGAGTGCGTTCACTACTGAGCAGGGTTTATTGTTATAATTCTAAGTGAAGGGATTCCGAAGTATTATTAGAACTGTCTTATATGAATATTCATGAATTGAATTGAATTCGGGTTGATGAATAGGATGAAGAGTATAACTTTATAGTACCTAAAAAGGGAGATCAAATCGGGTTAGATTCTAGACGTAGAAGATAATGGATTATGGTAGTACCTAGAAAGGGGGATGAAGCATATCTCTTGCTCCGATGTTATTCACACGTGTCAAGCGCATATTTACTTGTGTCTATAGAGTAAACTTGCATGGTCTAGTGATGCGTCCACAAACCACAGGGCAGAGTCGGACACCATCATACGAAAATACGAATTGCTAGTGAAACTGGATGACCCAATGAACTACCTATCATTCTTATTGATCACAACTCACTTCTCTCTACTTTTGCTATTTCTTTTGTTAATTCGATTAGAAGTTACTATCCATTAAACCTTTACAATTACCAACATAGTCTAAAATATACTAGAAGATCACAAAATTGATATTTATTCGTCCCGTGGGTTCGATATTGTAACTTGGTCATCTTCGCGACTACAATTGATATCCTTATACTTGAGGATTAATTTGTGTGTTGAGAAAACCCCTATCAAGTTCTTGGCGCCGTTGCCGGGGACGGCGTAAACTATCTTTTTTGTATTATTTCTAGTTTATTAGGACTATTTACCTTGTTTTGTTGTTTTCTTTCTTATTCGTTTTAGGTGTATGCTCACAAGATCAAAGAAAGGTAATCTTGAACCGTATAATCCTGAGATTGGAGCATCATCAAGAAAGAAGAAAAAGAAGAAGAGCAAGGCAAAGGCAATAGACTCAACTGAAGCTCTGAATTTTGGAGTTGAGGGTGACGAGCAGATTTCGCAAGCGATTGAGGCTACAACTGAAGTTAATTTGGAAGTAGTAACTGTCAACATGGCAGCGAATCCGGATAATCTAGCCATCCGTGAGGTTTTCAGAAATAATGGGGCTGGAAATTATGAGCTTTTAGGAGCAAGGGGAACTAACACAGCGTTCGATCTTCATCCCGCTCTTATTAGCATGATAGAAAGGAACTCCTTTTCAGGAGGGTCTTTCGAGGATCCGCAGCAGCATCTGAACAAGTTCTTGGGCTATGCAAGTACTCAAAAAAACGTAGGAGAACATGAAGATGCTAGGAAGATCCTTTTGTTCAAATTCTCGCTTACTGAAAAGGCGAGAGATTGGTACGATACTATTAATGCAGCTGAGTGCACCACGTGGGAGCAATTGAAGTTAAGATTCTTGGAGAGGTATAAGCCACCTTCGAAGGTGTTTAAGATGAAGCAAGATATTAACCAATTTGCTATCAGTGGGGGAGAGAAATTTCATGAAGCGTGGGATAGATTCAAGGACATGCTCAGGAAGTGTCCTCAACATGGGTTATCTAAAGCCCAATATATCAGTATATTTTATAACGGATTGGACTGTGAATCAAGAGTGCTACTTGATGCTTCTTCTAATGGAGCATTGCTTACAAAGTCATCCGTTGAGGCCGAGAGATTGTTTGAAGACATATCAATGAATTCGAGGGATTGGCCCACTGATAGAGTTAGAGGTACGTATGTTCTTGGAAAGGTAGCTCAGGTTGAACAAGCAATGGTGAAGACTAAGAGAGAGGATGAGATCGTTTCGAGCTTGTCTAATATCAACAAGCTACTTGAGTCTCAACAGAAGCAGATCAGCGAGATATCCCAACGAGTGCCAATCTTGCAGCAAGAGATGATGAATAATGGAACCATCCAAGACGAATTGGAGGAAGCAAATTATGCCATGGGTCAAAGTATCCAAGGGACGAGGTACACAAATCAAGGAAACCGGAACTACCAAGGGAACTACCAAGGGAACTATCGAGGGAACTTGAATAATCGTGGTCCATCTGGTAGTTATCAACAGCAACCAAGGATGCCTGAATTTTCATGGAGCAATACGAACAATGCAGTGCAACTTCCGATGGGTGTTGATCCGGGAGAAAAGGTGGAAGAAGGAAAGCCTGGGTTCGAGGATACTGTGAACCGGTACATGGTAAAGAATGATGAAAGAGTGAATCGCCTTGAGGCAAAGCTTGAGAAAAAGATTGATGATCACCACAGAGATTTGTCCACTCAAGTAAAAGATCTCACATTGTTGATGGGTACAATTGCAGAGAATGTGAACACATTGACTCAAACTGTAGGAAAAGGTAAGTTTCCGTCTCAGAGTATAGAGAATCCAAAGTCGTGTAATGCCATCACACTGAGGTCAGGAACGCAGTACGAGGGACCTATGAGGCCGGAATCGAAGTTGGAATTTTCTAAGCCGCGGTTTGACCAACACGCAGAGGGTTCGACCAACTCTTCAGGTCGAACCCAGGTCGAACCTCATCGGCCAGAACACTCTGTTTTGATGCAGGAGCGGTTCGACCAACACGCGGAGGGTTCGACCAACTTTACAGGTCGAACCCTGGTCGAACCTCATCGGCCAGAGCACTCTGTTTCGACGCAGGAATGGTTCGACCACGATCACGAAGGTTCGACCAACTCTTCAGGTCGAACCCAGGTCGAACCGAAGGATGGAAATTATACAGTGAAGCGGTTCGACCAAAGGGTCAGTGGTTCGACCTCTAATGTTGGTCGAACCCAAGTCGAACCTTCGGAGCAGAATGAGATCAGTCTTCCAGGAGAGAGGTTCGACCAATACAGTCCTGGTTCGACCTTTCAGCCTGGTCGAACCCCAGTCGAACCTCGCCGAGATGTGTTGTTTGATGCACCTGTTGTTCCTTTTGATGTTGATGCAACTCCAGTGGTACGGAATGAGCAAAGTACAGACATAATAGCTGAAAAAAAATGGGAAAGAGCTAAGCGATTAAGAGCCGAAAAAGAAGAAAGCGGAAAAGGTTGATCGTGATGAATGGGGGATTCCCAAAACAAAGATACCTCCACCGTTTCCCTACAAGCTAGTGAAGAAGGGGTTCGAAGAGAAGTTCAAGAAGTTTTCAGAGATAATGAACAAGATAAGCTTGAACATCCCTTTTTCAGAGGCAATCATGGAGATGCCATATTATGCTCGGTTCCTTAAAGACATATTGATGAAGAAGCGAAGCTTAACCGGAGTTGAAACGGTAAACTTATCTGAGAATTGTAGCTCAATTATTCAAAGGAAGTTGCCACCAAAGATGAAAGATCCGGGGAGCTTTACTATTCTTTGTGAGATCGGGAAGGGGCCAGCACGGCAAGCTTTATGTGATCTTGGGGCAAGCATCAATTTGATGCCGTTGTCCATCTTTCAGAAGCTTGGTTTGGGGGAGATGACCCCGACAACTGTTGCTCTCCAATTGGCAGATAGATCAATGACGTTTCCGAAAGGAATAGTTGAAGATGTTCTAGTAAAGGTGGAGAAGCTAGTTTTTCCTGTGGATTTTCTTGTATTAGAAATGGATGATGACAAGGATAATGTTCCTTTAATCTTGGGGAGGCCATTCCTTGCTACGGCTGGAGCTATGATAGATGTTCGGAAAGGAGAACTGAAGTTGAGAATGGACAAAGAAGAAGTACTTTTCAACTTGGACAAAGCGATGAAAATGCCAATGGAGTCCCAATGTTATAGTATTGACGTGGTGGAGGAGATTGTGAAGGAGGATATGTCTTTGATCTTGTCAAAGGATCCTCTTGAGACATGTTTGATGGAATCTCTTACTTATCCCACTACGGAGCTTGACGGACTTTCTAACGAGGTATGTATTGAATTTCTTGAAAACTTACTTGCTTTGGGTGATGACAGGTTTGCATTGGAGAGAAATAAAGTGGAAGAAGTCAAATGGACCAGGAAGTACTTGCCTTTGGATAATGAAAACACTCCAGTGGAGAAAAGAAAAGAGGAGTTGAAACCATTGCCGGATCACTTGAAGTATGCTTTTCTTGGTGATGATGCACAATATCCGGTAATTGTATCTTCTTCTCTTAATGATGATCAACTTGAGGAGTTATTAGATGTTTTGAGGAAGTATCAGTCTGCAATAGGGTGGTCACTTGATGATTTGAAAGGTATTAGTCCTTCGTATTGTATGCATCGGATTAGGTTGTTGGATGAAGCCAAAGCTAGTGTTCAGAATCAGCGTAGGGTGAATCCCGCAATTCAAGAGGTGATAAGGAAGCAAATTCTTACGTGGTTGGATGCTGGAATTATATTTCCTATTAGTGATAGTCCCCATGTGAGTCCATTGCATGTAGTTGCTAAGAAGGGGGGTATGACTGTAGTGAAAGCTGAGGATGGAGAAGCGATAGCCATGAGAATTCCTACGGGATGGCGTACATGTGTGGATTACAGGAAATTGAATGAGAACACGTGTAAGGACCACTTCCCTCTTCCATTTATGGATCAAATGTTGGATCGTCTTGCAGGGTATGAGTTCTATTGTTTCTTGGATGGATACTCGGGGTATAATCAAATCATGATTGCTCCCGAGGATCAAGAAAAGACCACTTTTACTTGCCCCTACGGGACCTTTGCTTTTAGAAAAATGCCGTTTGGATTGTGTAATGCGCCTGCTACTTTTCAGAGATGCATGATGGCGATTTTTGATGGTTTGATAGAGAAGATCATGGAAGTATTCATGGACAATTTTTCAGTTTTTGGTTCTTCTTTTGATATGTGTTTGTCTAACCTTGCTGTTGTTTTGAAAAGGTGTCAAGAAACTAATCTTGTCTTGAATTGGGAGAAGTGCCATTTCATGGTGAAAGATGGGATTGTTCTTGGGCATTATGTTTCCGCCAAGGGATTACAGGTAGACCGTGCTAAGGTGGTGGCAATTGAGAAGCTTCCACCACCGACCAAAGAAAGAGGAGTGCGATCCTTCCTTGGACACGCCGGTTTTTACAGGAGATTCATTAAAGACTTCTCAAAATACTCTAAGCCCTTATCTCATTTACTTGAAAAGGATATTCCTTTTGTGTTTAATGATGAGTGTTTAACAGCTTTTCAAGTTTTGAAGGAGGCGCTTATTACTGCCCCTATCTTGATCACACCGGACTGGACGCAACCGTTTGTACTTATGTGTGATGCAAGTGATGTAGCATTGGGTGTGGTGCTTGGGCAGCTAAGGGAGAAGAAGTTCTGCGCCATTTACTACGCGAGTAAGACTTTCGATGTGGCACAGAAGAATTACACGGTAACTGAAAAGGAGTTTTTGGCTGTTGTGTATGCATTCGATAAGTTTCGTCAGTATTTGGTTGGCATGAAGACGATTGTGTATACGGATCACTCAGCGATTCGTTATTTGATGGAGAAGAAGGAGACAAAGCCTAGGATTATAAGATGGATTCTACTACTGCAGGAGTTTGACTTGGAGATTCGGGATAAGAAAGGAACAGAAAATGTGTTGGCCGATCACTTGTCAAGGTTGGAGACTAGGGAGCATTGTGATAATTCTTTCGAGTATATTGAAGAGATGTTCCCTGATGAGAAGATCATGGCTGTGGCTGTTGAAGGGGCCGAGCGAGCATGTGTGGTTGCAGCGCAAGGTATGGATCCATGGTACGCGGATTATGTTAATTACATTGTCATTGGTGAAATTCCAAGGGATCTCAACCGATATCAACTTGCGAAATTTCGTAGGGATGTTGAGACATTTATATGGTATGATCCGTTTGTTTATAAGATTTGTACAGATTCTATTGTCCGAAGATGTGTACCCGAGATGGAAATGGAAAGTGTGCTGGAGTTCTGCCATGCACAACCGAATGGGGGGCATTTCGGAGCGCAAAAGACTGCAGCTAAGGTACTTCAATCCGCTCTTTATTGGCCTACTTTGTTTAGAGATAGTGAGAGCTATGTGGCGTCTTGCGATAGATGCCAGCGCATGGGTAATATATGTAGGAGAGATGAGATGCCATTGCAGCCTAGCATAGTCGTGGAGATATTTGATGTATGGGGGATCGATTTTATGGGACCTTTTCCCCCGTCGAATGGGTTTTTCTACATTCTTCTTGCGGTGGATTATGTTTCGAAGTGGGTGGAAGCAATTCCTACTCGTGTTAATGATTCGAAAGTTGTTTTATCTTTCCTAAAGAAACATATTTTTGCCCGTTATGGAGTTCCGAGAGCATTAGTTAGTGATGGAGGTTCCCACTTCGTCAATAAATTTCTGGAGAAGGTGCTTAAGGATTATGGTGTTAGGCATAGGGTTACTACACCCTATCATCCGCAAGCCAATGGGCAGGCGGAGGTCTCCAACCATCAAGTAAAGCAAATTCTGGAGAAAGTGGTAGGAACTAATCGAAAAGATTGGGCTATGAAGCTTGATGATGTGTTATGGGGGTTCCGGACCGCTTACAAGACGGTATTAGATATGTCACCGTATCAAATTGTCTATGGGAAGCCGTGCCACTTACCCGTAGAAATCCAACACAAAGCGTTTTGGGCTTTGCGTCGCTTGAACTTGACCCTTAGGGATGTAAAGGAGTTGAGGCTAACTCACATGAATCAATTGGATGAGTTTAGGAGTCGTGCTTTCAAGAATTCAGAGATTTATAAGGAAAGAATGAAGAGGTGGCATGATTCTAAAATTTCGTACAAGGAGTTCAAGCAAGGAGATGAGGTACTACTTTTTAACTCTCGTTTAAAGCTCTTTGCAGGCAAGTTGAAGTCTAAGTGGACGGGACCGTTCATGATTCATCGAGCCTTAGGAGGGGGGAGTTATGAGCTTATTGACAAAGATGGTGACGTTATCGCGGCGAATGGGCATCGATTGAAGCATTATAGGTCGCCGGATGATGCGTGTGTCATTTTTGATGATACCTTGTTCTGATTTGGTACCGTCGTGACTCTACGACGTTAAACATGAGCGCCTGTTGGGGGCTTGCCCTTCCGTTTTATTGCTTTATTTTTTTCGTGTGAGTAAGAAATTTTTGTATTTAAGATGCTTACCAATAGGCAATTACATCTCTTTTCAAACTTAGTTTCGACTTACGTTTTTACTAAGTTTGGGGGGGTGTGATGTTATTACCTCATTGAAGCATTAAGAGTATAATCTTTTCTTTGTATTGTTTGTTAGGGGAATTGGTTTTTGCGGCCATGTTGAAATTTTAATCGATTTTGATGTGACGATTTTTTACAATTTGCCTAATGTTCAGTGGTTTTTAGTTGTGTTTTTCTTATACGGAGATACTCATGAATGATATTATGTGGAACAATTTATGAAGTTGTGCTCTAGATTATACCTAATGAGGTTGTGTTGAAGTTTGAAGTATGTAGTGAATGAAGAACACTCAGTTTTGGAAATCAGGAGGTAGGTTCGACCAAGTCTAGCAGTGGTTCGACCAGAGCCAGAGGTCGAACAAAAGCAGAGGAAGTCGAACTGACATTGAAAGTTGTCCAGAGAGGAGGTTCGACCAAAGCTATAGTGGTTCGACCTGATCATGGGGTCGAACCTGTCAGTCGGAAGCACTCTGTTTTCCAGAAGAGAGGTTCGACCAATTCATGAAAGGTTCGACCTGTTTAGCAAGTCGAACCCCTGGTCGAACCAAGAAGATTGTTTGTCCAGAAGAGAGGTTCGACCTCGCCATCCATGGTTCGACCAGTACAGGTGGTCGAACCCGAGGTCGAACCAAGCCAGGTACGCGTTTTAAGTTCGAATTTTCAGAGGGGTTCGATCACTTTTTCGAAACATCAAACCTCGAACCCTCTTCGAACCTCTACACCCTTGCACAAATTCTTCAATTACACTTGATTTCGCACCGATTACACAACATTACACCTTGAATTATCGATTTGGTCGCGGATTTGGGCGGATTTCGTCGCGAGTTAGGGCTGAAATCGCGTTTCTGGGTGTTTTGTGTTTTCGATCGGTTTTTCACCATGGGCAAGTCACAAGGTACGTTTTTTCCAACTTAATTACTCTAGGATTGAAGGTTTAGGTAAGCAATTTGATGTGTAATAGAGAATTGATGTTGAGTATGGTTGAATTTCATGGTGAATGTTGATATTTTGATTGGTTTCATATGAATTCTTGTTTCTTGGATTGTGGTTGATTGATTATTGATAGAACTTGGATTTTTATGTGAATTAATCAAGGATATAGAATATATCATAGAATGAGCATGTTGATTTGGTTGAAATTGATAGGATTAAAGTAGTTTATGGAGGAAAGCATGTTGAATTTTTGATTGAATTAATTGAATTGCTTAATGCATGCTTGTTGGTTCTGTTTTGATGATTAAAGAAGGTATAATTGAAGATGTTTTGAAAATGTTGAATAAGCAAGTGGTGTTGAGATGATAGTTTGTATGAATATGCATTGATGCTTGAAGTCTTGAGTAGAGTATGTGATGTGCTAGTACAATACTTGCTTTCTTGTCTTGTTGGTTGGATTGAAGTATTTGTTTTCAGGAAAGGGACAAGTATCAAGCAAAGGGAAAGGAAAAGCAGAGGAGGAGAGATCAAAGAAGAGGCATGACAGGCCTTCAAACTTGGACAAAGTGACAAGAAAACTGAGGCTACAAGACCGTTTGCCTGATAACTTCAAGATTAGGATGCAAGGTTGGGATGAGATTAAAGAGAAGTGGGAAGAAGTTTCACACAAGATAGCTCGCACTCGATACCAAGATGATGAAGCGATGAGGATAATGAGAATAGGGGATGATATATTTTGGATGTTTGATCAAGTAGGGATCCGAAGATTCATGGAGCTGAAGAGGCCGACGTACTTCCATGTTACAGCGGAAGTGGTTTGTTCGTTTGAGATGGAGAAGGACCCGCTTGGATACCCCTATCGGTGTACGTTTCAGCTTGGTGGAGTGAGTAGGAGATGGACGTCTGAGGATTTCAACGAGCTGTTTGAGACACCTTTGGAGATCCCTTGTTTAGAAAGTGCTGCATTCGGTGTAAAGCGATTTTGGAGGGAGATCACGGGGGAGATTCGTGATTACAAGACTAGACAGGCTCGTGCTTCCGCAATAAAGAACCCTGTCTTGAGGTACATGGACCGCATCCTGAGCAACACGTTGTTTGCCCGCTCGGAGGGCAGTGTTGTGTCTAGAGGAGAGTTATATGCCTTGTGGTGTATGTTGCACGGAGTGAAGTTCAACGTTGGAGCCTATTTTATTGCGCAGCTGAATCGATTCAAGACCATTGGTTTTCAAAAGGTGAATATTGGAGGGTTATTGACGATTTTGGCTGAGCATTACAACTTGGACCTCACCGGCATTACACCAGTAGAAGGAGAACCCGATTTGATTATGAGCACGTGCGCGAAGGGAGGGTTTGCCCATTTTAGAAATGGAGATTGGTTTTTCACGAGAGGTGTCAAGCCTTTCGAATTTATATTCCCCTTCGACGTGAGCAACTTGACAACTATTCGGGAAGCAAGGAATAGACTAATGAATTCTCTAGGACACACCGCTTTATCTGTGGCAGCGAAGTCGGGGGGTGATTGGAGAGCGGTAGCACAGATGTGTGCTGAGGGAAGGATGGCTGAGTTACAGCAGATTGTTGATCGAGGAGAGTTCCGTCCACCTCAGCCACAGCAGTCTGAAGAGGAGGATCAGGTAGAGGAGCAGCCGGAGATGGAGATTCCGGAAGGAGAGCAGCATGATGCGCCTCAGCATGCTCCAGAACCGCAGCAGCGGCGAGCAGTTCCAGGTACTCGGGAGCAGCTTCGCTTAATTCATGAGCAGCTGATCGCGGTGGTAGCTACACAACAAGAGACGAACAGGCAACTCGCGCTCGCTAACGCCAACTACGCCACGCTGAACGAAAGGTATTCTGCCTTGGATGAGCGTGTTGGTAGAGTGAGTAGTCGAGTTGATATGATGGACAAACACATTACCAGTTTGTGCCGAGCTGTGGAAAATAGAATGGATGAGGATGACGATGATGATGAGGATGATGATGCTCCTAAGGAGTAGTTTCAGGTTTTCTTTTGGTTTCTCCGATTCATCTTATCTCCCATTCTTCTTTTTTATTTTTACAGATTGGGGTGTGATTCATGTGTGAGTGGAATGTAATTGATATAGTTGATCTTGTATCGTTGCTCTGTATGGGTGTTGATTATGTGCATTCATATGTTTACGTGTTTATTTTCATTTGGAAAGAGCATGAATAATTTGTTAAGTATATGGAATTCATGAGGAATTGATTTTGATTATGTGCTATGAGGAGTATTAGGAATTGATTACCTATGTGAGGATTTGAGCCTTCATCATGATTAATCATGATAGTTTATTCTTGAGAGAATCATTCGTATGAACGTATTCTAGAACTTGGCTTGGAGTCTTGTGTGAAACTTACAATTGATGAAATATTAGGATATGATCTTAGGCCATTTTTGATTAATTGAGTCACTTAGCCAAATTTCACCTTTCCTAATGATCTTATAAATCTTTGGTAGCCCTGTTTGAGCCTTTTAAAAGCTTTTTCTTTGGCAAGCCAGATATACGAGCTTTAATTACCTTATTTGAGCTTTGAAAATACCCTATCCATTGGTAGAGAGAATAAGGTGAATGAGTGTGGAACAAAGGGAAGATGGAATGAGGTTCGGTAAGAAATATGCATGGTTAAATCTTGTTAGGGATAGTGCCTAAAATTGGTACCCCGAATTGCTTATACATGGGGCTTGAAGTTTCTAAGAAACAGCCGAACGATGTGCGAGAAGGGTAGTGCCTATAACTGGTACCCGAGCAATTAAAAGAAGAATGATGTTGATGCAAGGAAGAGAAGGAAAATTGATAATTGCAAGTGCAAGAGAAGAATTGGAGGAGAATATGAAGCCGAATGGGAAATCAAGAACCTCCAAGGTAACTCTCTACTAGTGTATTAAGTTACTATGATCAAATTTTCCTACCCTTTCCAAAGAGCCAACATTACAACCTAGAAACAAGTCCTTTGTAATCCTAGTGTTAATCTAATGTAAATTGATTTCTGAGACCTTTGCCAAGCTTATGGTTACGCGTGAATATGAATTGATATGAGTGTTTATACTAGCCTATAGTGCCTCACGCACGAGTGAATGAGAGTAAAGACTTATCTTGTCAGTGAGATTACTTAGTGCTCCGAATGGTGTGTGATTAGATTGATTTTACATGAGTGACATATTTGATGCAAGTAATTCTTGTTTGATTCAATGAAGTGGCATGTGTAATATGTGTTGTACTTGATCTTGTTGAATTATACACGACTCCTGTGGTTTAAATTGGTTGCCTCGGGACGAGCAACATGTAAGTTTGGGGGTTTGATGAGTGTGTAAATTCACAAGTTTGGCGCTATGTTTTGTGCTAGTTTTGGAGAGTTTTGATGTGGAAATAGGTGGAAAACCTATATATATTGTGAAATAGCATGAATCAGATGTTAGTGGAGCTATTTGAGTGTTTTCTTAGTAAAAACGGAGTGAAAGAGCCAAGAATCGAAGAGACGGAGTCGAAGCCACGCGAACCGCCCAAGAAGTAGGTGGGTTCGACCTGGCTGGAGGAGGGTTCGACCTCTCCAGCAGGTCGAACCAACGTTGCTGGACAATACAGAGAAGGGTTCGACCATGACTCAGTTGGTTCGACCTGGCCATCAGGTCGAACCATGGTCGAACCAGTTTGCAAGAAGGAGGATTCGACCACGATGTTGGGGTTCGACTTGCCCGTTGGTCGAATCGGGAGCAAGAGTTGTCCAGTGCTGAGGTTCGACCTGGGGTTCGACCAAAACCTAAGTGGTTCGACCTGTCCAGAAGGTCGAACCTGTGCAGAATTCTTCCAGTGTTGGGGTTCGACCTGGGGTTCGACCTGTGGCTCGGGGTTCGACCTGCTTGACGTGGTCGAACCTGTGTGCGAGAACTTACCTTATCCGGATTTTCGAGGCCGAAACGCGTGAGATCACTTAGAAAGCCCATTCCAAGCCCTAGAGATGTGATTACAAGTATAAAAGGAGGCTCATACAGAGAATAAAGAGAGCTTTTGATCGTCAATCGTAGGAGAGACAAGAGTAGAGGTGGTGATCCATTCGGAGGGCTGTGACAGAGGTTCACTGAAGGTTCAAGTAAGAATGATTAATCTAACCATGATTGTTCCTAGATCAATCATGGGCTAGAACCACCTTGGTAGTTCTAGGGTTATGAAAGTTTCATGATGTAATTCGTGTTTCGTGTGTAAAACTCCGTACAACACTACCTGTGGTTTGTTTTATATAAGATTGCATATTTAATCCATACTCATAGTCGTTTTGTGCATCAATGATCGTTGTGTAGAGTCTGAATACATAACATGGTTATTGATTGAGTGCGTTCACTACTGAGCAGGGTTTATTGTTATAATTCTAAGTGAAGGGATTCCGAAGTATTATTAGAACTGTCTTATATGAATATTCATGAATTGAATTGAATTCGGGTTGATGAATAGGATGAAGAGTATAATTTTATAGTACCTAAAAAGGGAGATCAAATCGGGTTAGATTCTAGACGTAGAAGATAATGGATTATGGTAGTACCTAGAAAGGGGGATGAAGCATATCTCTTGCTCCGATGTTATTCACACGTGTCAAGCGCATATTTACTTGTGTCTATAGAGTAAACTTGCATGGTCTAGTGATGCGTCCACAAACCACAGGGCAGAGTCGGACACCATCATACGAAAATACGAATTGCTAGTGAAACTGGATGACCCAATGAACTACCTATCATTCTTATTGATCACAACTCACTTCTCTCTACTTTTGCTATTTCTTTTGTTAATTCGATTAGAAGTTACTATCCATTAAACCTTTACAATTACCAACATAGTCTAAAATATACTAGAAGATCACAAAATTGATATTTATTCGTCCCGTGGGTTCGATATTGTAACTTGGTCATCTTCGCGACTACAATTGATATCCTTATACTTGAGGATTAATTTGTGTGTTGAGAAAACCCCTATCAAGCATGCACCTAAAAAGAAATAGAATTAAAATAGCAAAACAAGAGAGAATAGCCCTAATAAACTAGAAATAACAAAAAGATATTTTGGCCGTCCCCGGCAATGGCGCCAAAAACTTGTTGGGCATTTTCTCAACACACAATTAATCCCCAAGTATGAAGGATATCAATTGTAGTTTCAAAGGTGACCAAGTTAAATATCGAATCCACGGGACGGATAAATATCAATTTAATTATGTTCTAGTAGATTATGTCTATTTTGGAAATAAAATAGTTGGTATATAAACTAAGTAACAATTAAAATAGCTAATGAATAACAAGAACAAGTAAATAATAGTTGTGATCAGATAAGATGATAGGTAGTTTGTCAGGCCATCCAGTTTCCTTTGTTAATTCGTACTTTTGTGTGTCGATGTCCGACTCTACCTTGTGGTTTATGGACGCATCGCTAGACCACGCGAATCTATTCTATAGACACAAATAGATAAGCTTTTGACACGTGTGAGTATCCTCAGAGCCAGACGTATACTTTACCTCCCTTTCTAGGTACTATCATAATCAATTATTTCCCGTGCACTTAGTACTCTAACCCGATTTGATCTTCCTTTTTAGGTACTATAAAGTCATACTCTTTATCCTACTTGTTAACCTGAATTCAATTCAATTAACAAACATTCATATAAGACAGTTCTAATAAGACTTCTGAATCCCTTCACTTAGAATTATAATAATCAACCCTGCTCATTAGTGAACGCACTCAACCAATAACCATGTTATGCATTCAGACTCTACACAACGTTTATTGATGCACAAAACAACTATGAGTATGGATTAAAAACGTGCAATCTTATATAAACTAAACCACAAGTAGTGTTGTACGGAGTATACACACGAAATACAAATTTAACTCATGAAACCTTCATAACCCTAGAACTCCCGAACTGGCTCTAGCCCATGATTGATCTAGGAACAATCATGGTTAGATGGACTGATCTTACTTGAATCTCAAGCCGGACCTCTGTCTCAGCCCTTCGAATGGATCACCAATCTCTTCTCTTCACTCCTCTTATGATTCACGATCTTAAGCTCTTCGTGCTTGTACTTCTTACTTGACTGCATGAGCCTCCTTTTATACTTGTAATCACATCTCTAGGGCTTGGAATGGGCTTTTCAAGTGATCCCATGCATTTTGCTCAAAAATTTGGATAAGGTAAGTTCCCGCACGTAGGTTCGACCTCGTCAAATAGGTCGAACCACTGGCCACAGGTCGAACCACAGGTCGAACCCTACTTCTGGACACATTCTGCACTTGGTTCGACCTCTTGTACAGGTCGAACCACTCCCTCACAGGTCGAACCCCAGGTCAAACCACGCTACTGGACAATTTTCGCTCCTGATTCGACCAACTGTCTGGTCAAAC